>JANHFO010007391.1:32519-43202 GCA_032468095.1 Pareas carinatus
TTGGTTGGGATATGATTTTATTGCTTCCCTTTTAAATGTAATCAGGCCTATTTAATTGTTTTAATATGTTCTTAATTCATTGTTGTATGTGTTCGTGTTTTTTAAACTGCCTGTAAGCCACCCTGAGTTCTTTGGGAGAAGGGCAGGATATAAATAAAATTAATTAATTAAATAAATAAATATACACAAAAGACCTATCTTCAGCTGTAGTTGCTATTGACATTCAGATTGGGATTAATCCCTCTTGTAATTACCAGGGAGAAAAAAGTGGGACAAACGCAACTGGAAACATAAATATCATATATCCTGGCTTGACTGGCTTTGTCCTGGTTTTGCATTCCGATCCTGGTATCTCAGAAGGTAGGACTGTACAAACCTGTGAAGTTGGAGTTCAGATTTTAGTCAACTGTTGCATTTTTTCCCTTCCACAGTGGAACCAGTTTTGTAACATGGCTAAAGCTGTGTTGTCCTTTTGCTTCCAGAAGTGCAGGTTTAAGCTATTTAAATGTCTTGTCCCTTGGCCTTTAAATATAAGAAGGGGATGCTTCACTGCTGGACCTAGAATATCCAAAGTACGTCAACTAATTCACAAATCACAGCTAACTACCTTGTGTGGTGTGTTTTGCCACTGAACTGAAAGGTAAATGGTTTGTTTATCTTGTATAGTCATACTCATTTGTTGCTAGACTCCGAAAAATATTTCTTCATTGCACTTTCTTTGACACAAATCTATTAAACAAATGTAATGATTTCCAGAGTATTTGTCATGTAGGTGGGTCAGTTGATAGAAGACTTTGCCATTATGAATGCTTCAAGAGATGTGAATTACCAAAACATGAGATTTTTAAAATTACCTTCTGGATGCCTTTTCATTTAAATATCTACCAACTACTGCAATCTAGTTAGCCAGATTATGTACTGTGATCAGCACCGCTCTACAGGTTTATTTTGATCCATTCCAAGCTCTGATAAAGTTACAACTTGATGACCTACAATTCATATCCTCTCCACAAACTTGAGCAAAGAGGAAATTGTGTGCAACTCATAGGGAACCAATCACCAAAGAGCATGTCAAGGAAAAGATGGGGCAGGTTGCTATTAGCAAGTGAGCAATTCCCCTTCCATGCACTAAGGCAGGTCCCCTTGGCAAAAGAGGATTGAACTGGTAGTGAAAAATGTAAATAATCTGAAAGTGAGCTGCCTTGTGATCCTCATATTGAGGGGAATTTCATGAGGCAGGTAGAAATGTTTCTAAGCTTACACAATCGTGTTGCACGCTCAAGTTCTTTCTGGCAGGAGTAACAGAGTGGTTTCTGAATTTGACATAGATCATGAAGTTTCTTTGAAAATTGTCACATGTCACATGTATGTCTGTGTGTTAATATATAATGAGCTGGAAATCCACTTATACTTGAGATAAGTCAATGAAGGAAAACCTCTAAAAGGCACTTGATCTCTAAAAGGCTCGCCATCACTGCTATAGGTGAACGTAAGTTGGAGGTACTATTACATCTGAATGGCCAGTACAGTATTAGTTCCCAAATTGCTTTTGTGTGCTATTCCTTTTAATTTAAAGTCTTAATTGACTTTGATCCAAGGTTGGGTAGAGATTTTCTTCCCCTCCCTCCCCTGCACCAGAGACCTGGTTTTGAACTTGATTTTAATGGAATTTACACAGGTGGGAAGAAGGTTTTTCTTAGTGGTCCGTCAATCAGAATAGAGCTGGAAAGAATCTTGGAGGTCTTCTACTCCAACCTCCTGTTCAAGCAGGAGACAATATACCCTTTCAGAGAAGTGGCTGTCAAGTCTCTTCTTAAAAACCTCCAGTGACGAAGCATCCACAACTTCTGATGGCAAGCTGTTCCATTGGTTGATTGTTCTCATTGTTTCTCGTTAATTCCAGATTGCTTCTCTCCTTGATTAGTTTCCAGCCATTGTTTCTTGTCTTGTCTTCAAGTGCTTTGGAAAATAAGTTGACCTCCTCTTCTTTGTGGCTGTCAAATGAACCAAAGGATAAAAATTGGGAGAATTATAAATAAAAGTAGCGGTCTATTCTTAATTTTTTAAAAAAATGCTATCTAGTGATGCAAAATCTGAAGATTAAGATCATTGTTTTGATTTACCTTTTCTTCAAGTATGAATGAGGGTGTAATTCCTACCAGTGATCCAAGAGTGATCTATTTAACAGAGATCCACCTAATGGGACAATGCTGTCCTGTTGAGAAGTTTCAGAGGGAAAAAAGTTTATTTATTTTCTAGATGCTGGTTTCTGACCCTAAAGAGGCCCATTTCCTGAACTCTTGTTTATCCTGAGCATGGTGTCATTTCAGACAACTTTGTGAGATTTCCTTTTTCCTGCTTGGAATTTGAGATCACCTCACTGTTCTCATTTTGGAGTTCAACAATTTATTCTTCCCCTAAGTTGTGGTCTTTTGCCCATTCTTCCTTTGCTAACACGACATGCGCTGGCCCACATTTCATCTCTATATCAACGTAAAGACTTTATATAGGTTCTTTGATTCCTTTTCAGAAAAGAAAGCTTTTATTATAGAAAGCAGGGCATTGTTGCTGAGGTCTCCAGAGAAATTTGAGCACTTTCAGCTGCAGGCTCAGGGAAACCAAATATAGGTGACTTTAGGATTTACTTGTCTGGAATGCACATGGTTGTATATTATGTTGTTACATTATATATAAAGGCTCTGTTCTGTAAGTCAGAAATAAGTTGGCTTAGGACTTCTCTGGTGAAGGATCGTATTCAGAGAAGAACTCAGAGTTTCTTTACTTTGGGGGTTTTAATTTGCAATTTTGGCTAAGAAGTATTATAGTTTTCATAATTTTAAACCCCTGGCTTTAAGGGCCGCCCCCAGATCTTTAAGGAATTACTGAAGATTCCTCAGATAAGGACTTAATAAGAGACACACTTCTCTGATAGGCCACTTGCTAATTGTTCATTCTTGTTAACCCCACAGACCCAAAAGAATTTGAGGTAAAGTATGTGGTGTTCTAAACGTAATCTATTACAGTTCCATAATTGTTAGCCAGTCTGGCCATTAGCTGTTTAGAAGAAATTAAGATAGAGAAGGCTAGATCAAATCACAATGGTAAACCTAATATTCCTGGTGAACCAAGGTTCACATAGAACTGAAACATGGCCTCATAATTTAGAATAAATTAGGGCCAGATCAGTAAGGCATCAGAGGTTTGCATGGTGCTGCTGGAGCAAAAGTATAGATTTTGTCTATACTTTTGATTATAGAATTGGTTCTGAATTGGTGCCACTGCTGCTCATCTAATAGTAGTAACAACAACAACAACAACAACAACAACAGCAACAGCAGCAGCAGCAGCAGCAGCAGCAGCAGCAGCTGGTACAAGCTGAATTTGCTTGATCTGCCAATTTTATTATGGAAAATAATATTTTTGACATCAGAAATATTAGTTTGTAGGAAGAAGAAATTATACAAATAACTGTTGCCTTTGTTATTAGCACTGCTTTTAGTCTGTACAGCATCTAGTTTATGAAATGAGAGACATCATAAATTCTGATCTTTCAAAGTTTGCAAGCCACAATTTAAATATTTTTTTAAAAAACCATATATTTTAAAGAATTTATATAAAAGATTTCTATTACCAAAACTATGCAACCAGTCTTTGGTTAACAAAACAGGAAGTGGTTGGAAAATTTCAGTGTTCTGTGCAAAATTGTGCCTATTTTCCATGCTCACAAGATTACATGACTAATAGTGTTTGAAACAATTTAGTGATATAAATATTAATGCTGAGATATTGATACCCTGAGAGCAGTCTACTTGAATAAAATTCAATGGAATTTTTTTAAATGTATATATGTATACAATGTACAATGTACAGTAAAAATGACAGCACATGCTATCTTCCTATTTACAAATAATTCTTAAGTTATCAAATTCAGTATACAGATTATTTGGGAAAACTTTTGAAGGACCATTTTTACCTCACAAAAAATTAAGTGAATGGAATTTGGAAGTCCTTAATGGTTGAAAATTTATACTGGCTATAAATGCAAAAACAGTCATGGACTTAGAATTCAAATAAACATGCCTCTGCCACACAATATCCCTTAACAATTGTTGATAAGAAAGACAAAAAAAGACATTGCAATACCTGGAGACTATGATGGAATCCGCACCTGAAGCAGCAGAGAAGGAATATTTTGCTAACACAGAGCTTTCGCCAAAAGAAACCTGGATTAAGAGACTGTGCAATTCCAAGATGGATGGGGGAGAAGGAAGAGGTTCTGGATAGCCACACTAAAATCTCTCAGGATTTCTCTAGTAGGTTAGAAAGTTAAAACTTTAGTTTTGCAAGATTCTGTCTGTTAGATGCAAGCAAATAAAGGATTGCATTTGACTGGATCTTATTGTCTCATGTCTGGGCTTGGGCCCAAAAAGACAGCAGAATAGAAAAGAAAAAAAACTGGAGAAAATAACACAATACAAACACCTACAAACAAAAATAGGACTGTGGCAAAAGGAGGCAAAGACAGTACCAATAGAAGTAGAAACCTTCGGAGCAATTCCAGAACATCTGAAACATCACTTGAACACCATCGGCATTGACAAAGTCATTATCAATCAATTTCAAAAGTCAGCTTTCCTTGGAACAGTTTATAGTCTGCAATGATGCCTTTAATATTATTAAACAACAACATCTCTATCCCAGGTCTTTACGATAGACTTGGTAGGTGGATAAAGATACCAAATCCAGTCTAAACATCTGACTGATTGTACAACCAATAATAATAATAATATGCTTTATAATCTTATGCTTTACAATCTGAGAACAAGCCAAATACACTGTAATAATGATTGAAAAAGTTAACAGACGAAGGTTGTTTCCTCATTTTTATTTTTTTAATGTAATTTGTTTAAAATTAGTTCTGCCAGGCTGCTCATAATTTTCTTTATGCTTTGCAGCTTATAGATGATGCTCTAGGTTAATCAGATTTTTCCATTATTAAACTAATCCATTCAGATGAAATTAAGTAGCTACTGTTATGAATTGGTAATACCTAGAAGCTTGTTTTGCTTGGCTGGTTGCTTAGACTGTAGCTTCTAGTTCCATAATTCAGGTAATCATCGGATTAGAGCATTTGGTAGCTATTGTACCTTCATAACATTTTGCTCGGTAAACCCACTCACTTGAACACATGCAGTTGAAGTAAATAGATTCAGACTAGTTAGATCAGTGAAATACAGTTCTCTTCTGGACTGAAAAGCATAGAAGATTGCTATGACAATTACAATAAAGTAAAAAAAATTGAGGAGAATTTGACATGAATTTTAACTCCATAACCTTTATCTATCAGGCATTTCACTCATTATAAATAAAGGCCAGCAATTAAATTCTGATAAAGAGGTATTTTAGAAGTACCAGAGTACATAGAAATCAAATTTACTACATTATTACTAAGAGGAGATAAAAGAGCTTAATTGTAGCTTTAAAGACATAGCCAGTTGCTGGCTGTAGAACTGATCACGAACTGTTCATTAGTAAGTTCCAAGTTAAGTTAAAGAAAAAGAAAGCCAACCAGTTACCAAAATATGATCTTGAACATATACTTACCATTTTCAAGGAGAAGACCAGGAATTTCTTTGAAGTGTACACCGCCCAGAGTACCAATGTGAAATGGGCAGTTAAATAATTGAAATAAATAAATTCCTCAATTCATTGACACTGTTTCTTGGCAATACATTTAATGATTCATCAATATTTTTTTTAGAGATGGAGACTGGGTAGAACAGCTGACTCCAACTATATACGTTAGGATTGCAACTTCCAGAATTCTGGAAGTTCTTTCATGCTACCTGGAAATTTGGTGACTGGTACTAAAGAAACACTTTGACTGGTACTAAAGAAGCACCAAATTAGAAAGAATGGCCTAATGTCCATGATGGTTGTAGAATATTAAACCCATTTCAATATTTTTCCTGGGACAGTACATTTTATTTTCTCTATTAAAAGACCAGTCATTCAGGTATATGGGAGAAAAGTAATAAGCATTCTTTTGAGATGGGAATAATATTTTTTTCCTTATAATTCCAGTCTTTTCAAATGTAACCTGAACCAATTGTAACAGGTTCTGCTTCTGAGTTACATGCTGGTCATAAAATGTTAATGCCTGACTCTTGATGTACATACAGTGCATAACAAATAGCCTTGTTTCTAAATTAAGCAATTAAAAAAAAACCCAATATTCAAGATTATTTAAAAGTGCTCATCTGACAAAAATAGTCATGACAATGTTAAAACTTTGTTTTAAAGATGCTTCTAGTCTTTTATATCTCCTGTCTTCTGCCATCCTTTCCTACCAATTTTACTTGATAAATACTTTGTGTTAGCTATATCTGTGATGATTAAACATTAGAAGAGTCATTTTTGGTCTGACATAAAATTCTGTAAAGATCATGTTAGTCCTAGAGCTCCCTCTTGTGTATATTTGGTTAGTCTGAAAAGCATTACAATAATTAAGGTTATTGTTCCCTATTATTTTATTTATTCTTTTCATTTTTCTGATCAGTCCTTCTAGACATGAATTAAGTAGTATCAAGAGAAATAGGGAACCATTGAGAAATAAGATGGAGGCATCAGTACCTTTGGGCAAACTTTAAAGATACGCAGAAGTAGAAATATTAGGGGAGGTAAGCCCATATAATATCGCTCCCCACCCATATCCCAAAGAGGTCTGGCCATCAATCATCAAAAAGTATCAGTACCACATGGAACAATGAGTAAAACTGATAGAGGGCAATGCAGCTGGCTAAGATTAGAAATCTCTTCTCGACTAATACTTCTGTAGAGAAAGTTGCAGGCTCACCACCCAGATTCCCTAGTTCAGGTAAAAACTTCACATATAGAGATAAAAACGATCATGGAAAAGGAGTTGCAAGAAAGAAAGTATTATGGAGAAATATGATGTGAAGAAATCTGGCCTCTATCTCCTAGGTATTTGAAGCAGTTAACAGTGCTAATCATCGTAAACAAATATTGTTTCTTTAGTCAATTCCTTTTTTAAACTAACTACCTCCCTCAAGTCATAAAATGCAATTTATCCAAAAATATTTCTTAGAAAGATATAATGGGGAATGTACATCAGGTACTTTTCCTGAAAAGGACAAAGAAAAACACCAAGAAACTTCTTCCAAATTTGGTTTGAACTCATGATCATCTGCCTTCTTTCCCATGCCTTCTTATTTGTTGCGTCTTTCTTTAATGACAAAAGCAAAAAGCTAAAGCAATGAGACAAAGAAAAACTATTGTGCAAATGCCTCCAATTTGCTATGGAAATTTTGCTTTCTCAGGAAACCTACTGGGTTATAGGGAAGAGGTAAGCAAGCTCAGAAAAAATAGCATGTGTTCTTCTTCTTTTTTTGTCATTCACTGCAAACCATTCTGCTAAAAACATCCATGCGGAAGAATGTGTGCTTTTGAACATGTGCAAAATAACTAACAGATTACATCCATCCATCCCCCAAATTTATTTATTATATATTATTGTTTATTTATTGAACAGCTCATGGTGATTATAAATATCCAGAACATCATACCCCTCCCATTTCCCCTCAGCAACAACCTTGTGACATGGATTGGACTGAAAGAAAATGACTGGCTCAAATTCACTCAGACGGCTTCCATGGCTAAGGCAGCATTTGAACTTAGGGTCTCCTGCTTTCTAACCTGGTGCATTAATTGACTCTCAATTAATAATGTTTATGGAATTTGTTTGCCATGAATAGCATATGAGACTGTTCTTGGAGAAGCTACTGCTAATGCCCAAGATGGTAACAGGATTGGGACAGATTATTTATATCTGAATCTCATTTCTAAAATGGCTCTTTAATCACTTTTGGGGTCAATTCAAAGTGCTATTATTTTTAAGGGTAACTCTGTGAGGCATGGAACCCAAAGTTCTACCTAATTACAAATCTACCTGCCTATTCACTGTACATCTCGAGTAACCTTCTCTGTGTGCCTTCCCTACCAGAAGTAAATTACATCTAAACAGGGAAGACATTTTCCATCATGGTACCAACACAAAAAGATCAAAAGTTAAGGAAAGCCAGACCTGGTTAGGATTTGGAAGGAACATCTTCAGGGAATATCAGGTGCATAAACAAGGCTGGGAAGATGAAAACTCACAGTAGTAAATCCAATACCGTTGCCAAGAAAGGCACATTTTATGTTCATTAAAATACAAGGAGTACCTGAACTTGTTTTGAAGGGAATTTATACTTTTTTTGTAACAAACCATGAGGCTTGCACCTACAAAAAATTCACTGCTTTCTTTCTGGTGCTTGGCAATCATTATTATGTACACTCATTTGCATGCTTATATATTTAAAATATTATGGGTTGATCTTTTATCCATTGTTGCTTTTTTAAATTGCATTTTAAAATTGTTCTTTTTTAAAACAAGGGATGATGTTTCTAACAAAAGCTGTGACAATGTACTGATTCTGCCATGTCTAGGTGTTTTCTAATATCATTTCTATCTCCACGTCTCTCATCTTCACTTTTCTCCCTCTTTAAAAATCTGTTTTTCTACCTATAAATTCTTCTTCTCAGATCTGAGTTTGGGGAGAGTTTATACATTTTCTTCTGTGTATTATATTAACTCTTCTAATTTTTAAAGCTTTCAATTATCTACTATTATCATGAATGAAGCTGCAGTTTTACATTTCTGAAATATGATTTTTATCAGATAATTGCTACTTTATTTCTCAACTTGGAGGGGAACATTTTAAGTTCTTTCTTATCTCTGGAGTCAAAAACTCATAGATACCTTGCTTTTAAAATTAAATTTATTATATATTAATTTGTTAGGACAGCAATCCTATTTATGATTACAATTCTACCTTGAAATCAACATTCATAGCATAGTTTAAATGAATCAGATTACTAGTTTTTGTAGCTTCAAGTTAATTGATACTAATCCTTTCATGGGTATTTTGTAACTGATACTAATCTTCTCCATGGGTTACCATACAGTTTATGACTTTATGTTATTAAAATGCTGTTTAAAACATTATCTTCTAAGGATTTAATAGAATACAGGATATCAGAGTTGACAATCTGTTACAAAAGAAACAAGAAAGGAAGGAAGAGCAGAAGATACAAGTTTAAACAGGAAAGAAAGAACCATTGATTGTGAGAGGCAATGTTTAAATCAACAACTTGCATCTAGCTACATTTCCGAGGCATGCTGAAAAAGTTTACTAACCCCCTCTAAAGCATTGTTTGAGAGAATCAAACTTAAGGTAAGGATAAACTGAATCAAACCTGGAAAGTTTTTAGGGAGTAAACGTGCATATTTTTTACATCACTTAGCCTAGTGGTTTCCAAAGGGGGTGTAACAACAGCAACAAGAACAACAACAACAAGAAGAAAAAGAAGAAGAACAACAACAACAACAACAATAATAATACATTTTTATTTATATCCCGCCGTTCTCCCGAAGACTCAGGGCGGCTCACAGACAACGTTCAAACACAATACAGACACAAACAAAAAAAACCTATTAAAAACATTACTTACGGCCTGATTAAAAATAGGGGGGACAATAAAATGATGTCCATCTATAGTAAAATTAAATAAAATACATTTAAAACCACTCTAAAAGCACAGGAGGACCAGGGTGCGGCTAAGACATGCCAGCCTGTTGAAACAAGTGAGTTTTCAGGACGCGGCGGAAGGTTCGAAGGTCAGGAATCATTCATATAGCCGAGGGGAGATCATTCCAGACACGGTTTAGAACAGAATATAGTGCAAGAAAAGAGACCTAGATGGCAACGTGTGATGGTGACATGACAGATAGACAGCTAGTGCTGAGTTTGGACGATGCTTGAATTCAACTCATTGGCTTTTGATGTCTTGCATGCTCAAACCTAGGGCAGCACTGTTTGGCAGGGAATCAGAACACAGACAATAGCAGCAGGAGAGGGTGGATACAATCCCAAAACATCTGGGGCAACACTTGAACACCATCAGCCTTGACAAAATCGCCATCCATCAATAGCAAAAGGCAGCTTTACTTGGAAGAGTTTACATCCTGTGAAGATATTTCTAATCTCATCAAACATCTGCCTATCCCAGGTACTTAGGAAGGACTTGACAAAGCAAGAAGTTTTACAAGTTGGCAAAGAAAGAAAGGGAGTCTTTGCCAGCTTGCTGGCTGAGGAATTCTGGGAATTGAAGTCCACGAGCCTTAAAGGGACCCAGGTTGGAGACCTCTGCTTTAAAGGGACAGGATTTTTCAGCTGTTGAAGGCAGTTTATAGAGGTTAAGTACCATTTGGAGGCATCATTCGAAAGGAAATGCTTGCAAGAGGCAAGCATGTTGAGAGAGGCTCTTGTAAAAAATGCAGCTTTTCTTTTTTAAATCAGGATTTGCTTTAAGGACCACACTGATCTGTCAAATTCCAATTCTTTTTATTCAGGATGTTTGAAATGAAAGAAAGTCTGAAATCTTAGCTAAGACAGAAATAAAATAGAACAGCTAATGAGGATACTGGTCTTTCCCCTTCCAATTCCATCAGCATTAAAAAGAAGCTGCCCTATACAATTCAGTTAAATACCATCCCAGAATGTGTTTTGCTCTGTAAAGAAAAACATGGAGTACCTGCAGGGACAACAGTTTGAGAAAAGG
>JANHFO010007392.1:10566-21915 GCA_032468095.1 Pareas carinatus
ATTTTAACTATGTCTTTTTGTATTATTGTTCTGTTTATGTTATATGTTGTTTTTATATGGCTGTACACCGCCCTGGGCGGTATAGAAGTTTTAATAAATAAATAAAAAATAAAATCTTAGTATATGTGATTATGACGGTGCTAGCAAGTGTTGTAAAACAGAATTCAGACGATAGCAGTTTAAATATTTGCCCAGTGTGAGCACATAAGATTCAAAGAAATACCTAATTTCCTTTATAACTGGGACATACTTGTAAATCATGGTGGTTTATATTGTAGACTGCTTCTAACAAATAGTATAACATATTTTGAATACTTTGACTGAAGGGTTCCCTCTGCAGACCGTTAGAATAATACTTGCAGAGAAAGTCTACTACTGAGAGATCGCTGAAAGTGAAGAACATGCTTTATTCAAAATGCTTAATTTGGCTGGGTTGAACTGAGAAAGAAGTAACATAGTCATGGGAGGGGGAATAAGCAGGGTGAAACAATAATAAATGCTTTTTGTTTATTTTGTGTTTTCTCTCATTGAGCTAAAAAAGCACAATTTATTTCATTGCCATGAGTAGAAAATCATATTAGCCCAACATTTCAGAACTAATATGCATTCCACAAATTCTGCAAAATGAGGGATGAATGGGGAAGGCGTAAGGCATCCAAAGTGGGGAGACGTATGACATAGTACATACGTTGCAATGAAAATAGATTTACCTACTGTAGTTACATCTGACATTAGGATGCAAATACAAAAAGCTTGTGTTGTGTTAATTGCAACAAATTTTTCATTATTTTTTTATCACCACAATTATTCTGTATTGTAGGTCCTGTATACACACTCTCTAGTTGTATTCTCATATATACAATGAATGTCCTTGTCGAACATGTCGAACCTAGCGACACTGCTAAGTAAAGTACTGAATTATTTTACAACTATACACCAAATGTCTTCATACGTACCAGTAACTTTCTTACATTAATATTACCTGTAGTAATGTCCAACAAAGAAGTGAAAGCAGCATTGAAAAGTGCCAGAGATGCAATAAGAAATAAGGAGTATAAAGAAGCACTGAAACACTGCAAGGTAATCAATAGTCAAAGGTCATAAATTGTCTGCATTAAAATGTTACAATAAGTTCACAGTACTGTAGTCATCTCTAATGCCATTTCAGGGGTATCTTCACTGTACAACAAACTTGTATGGTTGTTCCTTTTTCTCTTTTGCTATGTATTCTTTTATTAGCTGTCGTACTATTTTCTACAGCAGTACATTCCTTATACTATTCTTTGTAATTTGTTTTCCCTTTATAATTATATAAAACTTCCTGGTTCATCCTATTAAGCCAGAGTTTTATTTAATCTACTTTGTTGAATTAGACCCAATCACTTTGCAGACTACTCTGGTTGGGTTCACACAACATATTAAGCCACAAGGAAGTATATGGCATTACAGTATTACTTAGCAACATTTGTGAATCCAACCACTGGGCCAGGTTGCTAATTTGTTTAGTAATGTCTCTTGAGACTGGTACTGGCAGGCTGTTTTTCCACCAGCGCTTTTATATCTAGTGAAAATACTGGAAATTGAGCCATCCAGAAGATTTTTTGCTAGCAAGACTTTGGCAGTTTTAGATGTTATATAAATTACTCTGGATTTTTGGACACAGTCTAAGATAATAAATCAATAAGACTTTTTAAACTGTTAAATCATTTAATATGTTTATCTGAGTTGCAAAAAGCAGTTTGATATTTTCACTTGAATTTCTACTTAATAGGCAGTATTGAAACAAGAAAAAAATAATTACAATGCTTGGGTATTCATTGGTCTGGCGGCTGCTGAATTAGAACAACCCGAACAAGCCCAAGGTGCATATAAGAAGGCTGCTGAACTTGATCCTGGGCAGTTGTTGGCATGGCAGGTATATATGACACAAATGCCATTTTCCATACAAGCATGTTTATGTAAATGTAAACATCTGTTTATATTAATAAGTTGCAGATCTTCAGAAAATAGTGTGTTGGACTCAAAGATAAGCCTTATGTTGGACTTTTCCTGATTGAATGTCATAGAATAGAAACACAACCACCACCACCACAACCTCCGTTTTTCTCCTTGGCTAATAACACATTTGCACATGTGCAATATGTTTATCATTTAAGATGCTTTGTATGCCTTAGCATTATAAATTCTTCATTTTCAGCCCTAAGAATGGGTAGCAGAACCTCAAAACATAAGGCTTTGTCCAGTGGAACACTTTTGTTTTTGAGTCAATGACAGTTTTTCAGTCCTGTTGTAAATCAAATCATTAATGTTACATGAGAAATAGTTGGCACTTAGTACCTTAAAAGATTATACAGGTGATCCTTGGCTTACATCCATTCATTCAGTGACTATTAATATGAGGGCAATTCGGAGAAAAGCCTCTGTTTGGTTATCAGTGACAGACACTTGCAGATGCAGAACTTTATTACACATTAGAAAACTACAACATTACATTACTTTTTGACATAATTGCCATTGAAATTGAGTCACTTGTCCTAATGTCTTACAAGGTTTGAAATTCCTTCTGGAAAGAAATCTCCCTCCTGGGAATGAAACCATCCTGTAACAGCATCGTGAAGTGCATTGTCATCGTCAAAGTGGTGCAATGCAAGCATTAGGGCATACTGTGTGGTGTTGGTTCATGATAATGCTCGCCCGCACACCGCTAAACGTGCGCAAGAACTTTTGGAACAGTTCCATTGGGATGTTTCTGATCAACCCCCCCCCCAAATAGCCCAAATTTGGTGTCGAGCAACTACCATCTCTTCTGGCTTCATTCCCAGGAGGGAGATTCTTTGCAGAAGAAATTTCAAACCTTGTAAGACATTGACAAGGGCCTCAATTTGAATGGTGATTATGTCAAAAAGGAATGTAATGTTGCAGTTTTCTAATGTGTATAATAAAAGTTCTGTATGTGCGAGTGTCTCATTGATAATCAAGCAAAGGTTTTTTCTGAATTACCCTCGTAGTTACAGTACTGAAAAAGGTACAACCAGCTACCAAAGTTTACATTCGGAAATGATCCACATGGTCACTTAATCATGATTAGATGTCTGGCTCCTAATTACAATGTCACAAGGAACCACAGTCACATGGTTCCCATTTGTGACTTCCTCTGCTGGCTTCCCACAGGCAAAGTCAATTAGGAAATAATCATAGGCGTTGTAAGTTGTTCCATTAATCATCACTGCTTTTCTTCTGGCCTGCCAGACCGCTATATATGGCCTGCACCAACCCTCTCAGACCTTTCCCCAGCTTCCTGAAATTTTTTTGTGGCCTGTGCCAGCTCTCCCTTGTTTTCACTCACAACCCACTGCATCCATGCACTTCTGTACCCCTGCATTCCTTCCATGGAACTCCTCTTTGAGTTATGATGGCAACCAGGAATTCCTAGGATTGCTGTTGCTAAATGATGCAGTCATGTGATATCACCAATTATGACTGCAGTCACTTAGCAACAGTAGTCCTAGCTCCAATTACCATTGTAATCCAAGGACTCCGTATAATCATCTCTTGCTTGTAAAGAATAATATTATGCTATTCTCATCATGAATTGTTTTAATTCATTTTCTTACATTAAATATGTTAAGTTGAAATATATATTCCATAAAAATTGATAATTGAAGTTGGAACTACACATCACATATCAGGTATTTACTTCCAAAGTGACATTCTTAAATTTCACCCAGGGCCTAGCAAATTTGTATGAAAAAAGAAATCATACAGATGTCAAAGAAGACTGGATTAAGGTTTATGAGAAACTACTAGAACTCTATGAAAGGTAAATAGCTTTTTTGGCATTTTGTAACAGTTGTCTTGGTATAGTATTAATCGCAGCAGAATATTATTTCGCTGTATTTAATAAAGTAACATTTAACATCTTTAACCTTTTTAAAAGAATTGAAAGTTTTTATAAAAATATATAAATTTTTAAAATTTTGACACAACTTTTATCAGCTATTCACCTGTCATATTTATTTAAAATATTATTTTTTAAAATAAGAGATTTTATCCACACATTAGGTGTGACTGTTTTACTCCTTTTGTGGGTCTGTATGCATCTCTCTCTCTCTCTCTTTCCCTCTCTCTCCCTCTCCCTCCCCCTCCCCCAGAACGCAGATGTTTTCAATAGCAAAACAGTGGTGAAGGATTGTTAGTAAGTTGTGTATTCCTTCAGTTAAGAAAAACCTTTTCATTCAGAATAACTGAGAAGAACAAAGAAAACAATGCTAGGTGAAAAAGCTTTAAGGGACCAGGTAGTTGTAAAATTAAAGGTGACCAAATAGAGAGCAGTGAAGGGAAGCCATGTCTACTCGCTTGAGTAAGACAGGAAAATTAAAAAGGATGATGTGGAGAAAAGATGGAGAAAAGATGACAGAAAGCTAGATGAGCCCGACATAGATATAAAGCAATAGGAAACAGAATAGGACTGAAAAATACAGAAGAACCTAACCTTAAAATGGTTAACTTTACGAATTTTTTCCTTTAAAACAATAATTAAGTAATTAAGAAATGCATCTTATTTTTTTAAGCACTGATCAACAGAAATGGTGTGAAGTATGTAAAAAGCTTGTGGAGCTGTACCATAAAGATAAACAATATCTTCAGGTTAGTTACTATTTTGCTAATTTTTATTTTAGTCATTGTAAACAAACCCTTTTACAAAAAAAATGCTTTTGGGTATGTACAGGAAAAGCAAGGTGATTTTATATTAGTAAATATCATTTGCTTTGTATCCCTTGAGTTTCCTTGAAATTATGAGGCATTTTAAAATATTCATGGGGTGGGCATGGCTGAGTGAGTAATACTCAATCCTAAAATCTCTTAGAATTTACTTTGAAGTGATACTAGAACTAACCTTACTGTTGAATGCTGAAGTATTATTTGTGGCAGGAAATTTTTGCTCATGTCCTTCTGTGGATCCTAGTGTGATTCCTACCAACACTAAATATTTTCTTTTGTAGTTCCAGTTAGCCTATTTTGAAGCTTCCTGATAAGTTCACATAACTAACCCATTATCCCAATTAGTATCTCAGTTGCTCAAAACGTCACTTCTATTCCCATATAAGGAAGAAAGGCATTTTTTTTCATTTTCATTTTAGAAATAAAATAGCATGTTTTTTCTATTAAAAAGTGGGATCATGAGAAGAATCCAGTAGATAATTCTGATATTAAAATATATTCGGGGGTACTTTGTAGATATTTATCTTTAAACGTGTGCTAAACTCCAGTTGATTACATCTATGGCATTTTCTTAGTTGTTTTTACAGACATTATTTGCTAATGCCTTTTTCCAGAATTTTTTCTGTTTTCGCACTTTTAGTCAACTGCTAGAATTCCCAGATGGTCTGTAATTCAAGTACTAACTAGGCTAATCCTCTGTAACTTCAATAACTTGCTTTAATTACAGTTGACCTGAATTGAGATGCTGTTGACATTTTCTTGATAGGTGGCTCGAAGCTGGCACAAACTAATAAAAATAAGAAGAGGAGGAGGTGCAGACAATGTTGAACTTCATCAGCTTTGGAAGAGATTGGTCCAGTTACTAGAAGAAGGCATACAACTTAAAGATAATGAAATAGAGCAATTGGTAAGCAATTGGACTATCCCTTTATTTTATCTGCAGGACCGCATTCTACCAATGGATACCTCCTGCCGATCCACACGCTCCCACAGAGTGGGCCTCCTCAGGGTGCTGCCGGTCAGATAATGTCGACTGGCGACCCCCAGGGGGAGAGCCTTCTTTGTGGCAGCGCCCACCCTCTGGAATGATCTCCCCCCTGCAATTTGTACTATCTCTGACCTTCGGACCTTCCGCCGTGCCCTGAAGACCCATTTATTCCACCAGGCGGGTCTGACCTAGCTGTGCCCCTGTCTTCCTGTTTTTAATTTTGGGGTGTTAGATGGGGTTTTTAAACATTTTTAGTAAATGTTACATCTGATGGAATTCCATCTTCTTAATTTTCGGCCTGATTTAATGCTTTTAATATGTTTTTATTGTCTTGTATTATAAATGTGTTTTATTTGGCTTGTTAGCCGCCCTGAGTCCTTCGGGAGAAAGGCGGATTATAAATTCAATTCAATTCAATTCAATTTAATCTTATGCTTATATACACAATTCATTATGCCTATATATACCAATATATACAAATGATCATGATTATGCATATATATATGTATACAAATGATCGTGATTATGCTTATATAGTCAAACTGACTATGAATGTATCTTGATTGTATTCTTGTTGTGCATGTATGTAGGTGTTGAGCATGATCACTGAAGACAAATTTCTTGTGTGTCGTGACAAAATAAATTCTCATTCTCATTCTGAAGTATTCTTGATACCAACATGGAAGTAAGTTCCTACTGCCACCTTCTTTTCAACTTCCCAGATTAGCATACAGTATGAGATTATAAATTATATATAATTTATATATAAAATATATTAAAAATGAGGTTTCCTGGTGTTCTCTTACCCAAGCACTAAGGAGACCTTTACCTGCTTAGCTGTTCTGAGATCAATCAAGGTCAACTAGGAGCTACCAATGGGTCCCTAGTGCACTCAGACCATGTCCACTGTAAACAAAGAGGAGCTATTTTAAAGCTTGGGAGCATGGGCAGGAATGTAAACTAACGATTAGGTTGAGAAATCCTGAATCAGGAAGATGCAGCTTAGGGATGGGTGAACATGCTGGTTGATGATGGAATGCTGCATGATGTTGAGGAAGTGAAGCCTGAAAAGGGGGAAGGATGGCAATGTTATAGGGTGTTCTAGAGACAGTCACAGGGTGCAAACATGCTGCAACATTTTGAGGCAGTTTTAATATGCACTTCAGTGTCTCTGATTCCAACTTCTTGGTTTTAACTATACAACAAAGAATATTGATAAACCTGCCTTGTCTGCTGCGAACAGTGGGAAAAAGGAAGCTGTTTCAATGCCCTATGGCAGTATCTTGCTTTCAACATTGGCCAAACCCAGATTTAGTATGAGTTATTTAAGTAGCAAAGACAGAGATCAATATATTAGTCTACACTCACCTTACCACCAAAACCTCTTTGCTAGCAATCCAAGACCTGCTAGAGATCTTCCCACTCACAATGAGATTTCTGCAGAGTGTGTTGATTCTACATTTAGCAATTAGTTTACCAAAAAGATCAGCTAGGTCGGACAGTGTATTATCCTGCACATATTAAAAGGCAAGCAAAAGAATTGTTATCCTATTCAGAGTTATATTATGTATTTCATTGGATCATACTTATCACCTTTGGCTCAGAACTGGAACAAACTGGGTTACATACTAACTGAATTATATACAGAATGAAAATAATTATTTAGCATTACGTTAAATTAATTTGAATTTTTGAATTACAACTAGATTCTGCTCTTTGGATAGTAGAATGATTCAGCAACATAGACAGACTTGATTCTGAATTCACCCCTAAAGCAGAACTCCCCCCATGCGGGGTTTATATTCTGAAACACTAGATTTGTCTTTCATTGACCGTGAGAAGTTGGGTAAAATGTTCAGTAACAGATTTTTAAGGGGATAAACCCGGCCTAACTTCAGATAAATAATGTAAAGCATGTATTATAATAAATGGGTCATCTTTAATTCTTTAATTATATTATGTTGTATTCTTTAATGTATTATGAATGATTTGCATTACTAGGTGACACTAAGGCGATTCCTCAGCACTCCCAATAGATGTTTCAATATTGCCTTACATAAGGTGTGATTTTATGTCGAGGGATACTGAAGATGGAGGACCTAAAAGTTCCTTTATATACAGGCTACTGCTTCTATTTATCTGGACAGCAAGATATGTAAGGTAATGCTATCTGCTGTTCAATCAAAGGGGAATACCACTGCACCTAATACAACTTACTCCCCTAGTAATAAAGTTGTTGGAGGGAGGAGTATTCCAGCTTGTTTCCTTCTGTTTTCTTTAAATTAAAAAGAAAAGATATGTTCTCATACCTGGGCAACCAGCCTGCACCCATTTTGACTGGCTCATAGCCTTTTACTGGCAGTAGGAGAATATGAGTGATACTGCAATTCAGTCCCCAGAAACAGAATTGAAACCTATGAATAATAATGGAGTTTATTTCCAGGTAAGTGAGGATGTATTAGAATATACAAGGCTCCATTCTAAGCAATAGCTTTCCAGTAACCTCTCTAAAAGACCTGGCTCTGCACCTTGCCTGTTGTTTCTTCCCTGTCTTTTTCCAGTGAAAAGAAATCAAACTGCAAGCAATCAGCTTATTCTACAAAAAAAACCCGAGAAAAACAAGACTGAAACAGCACAGCTCAAGTGATTTAAAGATCAGTGCTCAAACTCTGTAATGGTATAAAATCCCTTTGGCTGGGGAAGGAGAAAACCCACACACAGTAAAGCAGCTTAGCTGGTGCTCCTGCTAAAGGTCTTTTGCTTTCTTCCACAAAATCTGGGCCTGTTAGGCAGTGGGGGGGAACCGCCCAACAAGCCAGGCAAGCATTTGCAGGGTTCCTGCCTGCCTGCCCCTCTCAGTCTGACCCACTGCAGATTCAAAAAAGTGGAGGAGTGTGTCTCACTGAAGTTGTGAACCTAGGTAAATATCTAGCAGTTCATGCTCATTCATTAAAAGGCTCTGGTAAGTATTATACAATCAGTCCCTTATTCTAATCAAGAAGCGCATCATCAGAACATAGCCTAGATGGAGACACTCAGATTCTGCCTAATTAAATTTCAATTCCAAGGTGGAGAAGAAAAGAAACAGAATAGAAATATAGTAAAACCAGTAGCACTTTTTAGCATTAGCCAGAATAATTTGTGAGATGGGCAATGGAGGGGAAAGCAACATTCTTTATCTTTGAATGAAAATAAAAGCTTGATTTTAAAGATCAATGCTTTGTATCTGATGGAACAACCCTATTTTATGTAGGCTTACATGGAAGGATGTTACAATAGTTCAAGGACTCTTTCAATAATACTACAATCCTACACTTACCTACTTCAGAGGGAGTTGCATTTCCTTTCCTTGAGTACATATATCTAGGACCCCACTGTCGTGTACATAGGATTGTACCCTTCTCTGGGCTGATCCTACGCAGTTAGTACACAGAAAAACTATTGAGGCATGAAATACAATGTAGTATTAATTTTTCAAGGTAGATAAGAGTATACAGTAAGTCACATTGTATACCATATTTATACAGCATATTTTTAAAGTGATCCATGCATTTTTCAGATTTATACCTCTTAAACCCTGAAATGAATAACAGAAAATACCTGGGTCCTGATATTGGTCAGGTTAATTTTGTTTGTCAATTACAATTTAGCTATGGAAAAGTTATTACAGAAAATGAAGCACAGCTGCAATTCTGTATCATTTTCCATACTGAAAAGATAAGGGATTATATTTTATAGTATTTAGAAGGATTAATTCTGTAACCCTGCTCTTAATGACTACTTCATATAATTGGGATTTAGGAGTCTGAAAGTGAAAAGACTATCATCACATTTACCCCTTTCCTTTCTGCAAAAAAAAGACACCCAACCATATAGTCCAAACCTTGCATGATTACTTAGAAATTGAATATCCTATTGACTTAAGGGGGCTTATTGCAAGTAATGTGCTAAAATGGATTGTAGCCTCTTTCCAGGATGCTAAAAGATTTACTTAGCTTTGTGTTTTTTTAATGTAAATGCATTTCTGTCCCCTCCTTCTCTTCTTCCCTTCCTTTATCTCTGGTTCAATCTGGCTGGTAAGATCATTTTATCCCTAAATCATAAAATCCTGGGCAGTGATGGGGAGGACTCAGTAATGACCATGGAGTAATAATTTTCTTCATAAATTAACTTCTAGTCACAAGCCACCAAAATGGCTTAAATGGGAAAAGGCCCTACGGTCTACTAGTTGTATGCTCAACAGAATAAGTGAATGAAATGGTCTTCCACATTGCAGCGTGGCTGTTTCTGTAAAGCCACACCCCATGGTAGTGTATAATTTTGTATTAAATGAATCCATAAGAAAATTAATTGAATAGCCTTGATGAGACACTTAATATGAGTAAATTGCAAACAGTCCATTGTTTTACAAATTCCCTCTTGCCAAGTATTCTTCTTAGCTGCCTTTCTCACATTTTTATTTACCCACCTTTCTCAAAACCTGTTCTTTCCAAGATTAAGAATTTTTAACACAATGACGGGAATAGCAGAATTTATTTTGCTCACCGAATATATTACTATACTGGCTTCATTTGTTCCTTCTGTTTTCTGGCTGCCCTTCTTCTCCACACAATACCAGATCCTGCACATGCTCCACAAATGGAGGAAATGAAATACAGCCTGTTATTCACATAGGCACTGCCCCATATAATTATAACAATAATATTAATGATGATGATTATGGTAACCAAATAAGACAATCTACCAAGGGAGCAATTTAAATAACTCAATAAACATTATATAAAATATTTATATTTATATATAAAAAGTAAAACAAAACTAAAAACAAAATAAACAAAAAATCACTGTCTTTGCAACCGGATATTCCAAGAGAGAAAATAATAGATTCCAGTAAGCGAGGCAGGTGTCACTCTCTGTATGGCCGGCGCGCCTGATGTTTGACTCCACACGGCCCAATTGCTCCTGCTTGAAGTGTCGAAGGTTTCGGAGTCTTTCTTTGGGCCGGGCCTGGCTGAATCCTGTTGCCGGAGTTTCTCAGGCGCCGAGATCCCCGGACAAGGCAAAGGGCTGAAGGCGGCGAGCGAGGAGGCAGGCCGCGAAACGTCTCGGGGGCCGCCCTCGGGGTATCGCCTGCGCCCTCGCCAGGTCCCCCTTCTCCCCCTCGGTTCGCAGACCCCGCGCTGTAATCTACGCAGGCTCGGCGGGGCCTTTCCCCGCCGCTCACAGATCGCACTCGCTGTCACTGGAGGTGATGGAGATGGCCGAGGAAGCGGCGGCTTTGCTGGACAGGCTGGCGGCGGGGCTGGCGGCGGCGCCGAGCGGCGGCTCGCCCGCGCTCTCCTCCTCCGACGGCAGCGACCGCCCGGCACCCTGGGAGGAGAGTCCCTGCTGCTGGAGCCTGCGAGAGGGAAAGGAGAGAGAAACGGTCGTGACTTCAAGCGGCGGCCGCCATGAAGGGCGTCCCACTCCGCGCCGCGTCCTTCAGGCCGCCCGACCTTCCGCGTTACGAACCCCGCTCCCCAGTGCCGGTACTGCCCCTCTTCCCGCCCGCGGAATTCTGCGCCGCTGTTGGGATCCAGGGCCGAATTAGGATCCCTAATTGGAATATCCTCCCCACACCACAATTCTATATGCAATTC
>JANHFO010007392.1:60913-77125 GCA_032468095.1 Pareas carinatus
CAATCTGGGTCCTCATTTGATCGACCTCGGAAGGATGGAAGGCTGAGTCAACCTTGAGCCAGTGAGAATCGAACTGCTGAACTTGATGGCCAATGGCAGATGGCAGTCAGCAGAAATAGCCTGCAGTGCTGCTTTTAACCACTGCACCATCCTGGCTCTTAAAATACAACTATGCCCTAGTTCCTTTTTGTTCCTTCATATAAGGAATGTAATCAGAAGTAACAATAGGGGAAGCACTTTATCCGGTCTCAAAAAAAAGAACAGTTACTACTGCTAAGTGTAGAAAGTCATCAGATTCCCCACCCCCCACCTTTTAACATGTTCATACCAATTGTGGCCTGCTTCAGTTTTAAGTATTGAACAGTGTAAAGGTGGGAAGGGGACTTGGGCTATCTTGCCACATTCCAAGGATTCCTGTTGTGAGGAATAAACTAGAAAAAATAAAAAATAGCATGGAGGATAGTGCATTACTTAATTAACTTGCCCCACTATCCATACATCAAACTGTAAGTCACAAAACTATGCACAGGCTATGTTTTCTTTCAAACACAAAACAAACCATCTTGTTCTGGAAGTTATGCTTTTTGGTTAAGTGCGTATCAAAACCCAGAATGTTTTGGTGTTTCCGGGTTTCAGCTGAAATTCGGAAAGATTTCAGAATGATTTTACAGGGCTAGCAGAACAATGCTGAGGCATTTTCCCTCTTCATTTGCTTCATTTTCCCTTCATCTCAATGCTTCCCTTTGCTCCTCCTTTCCTCCTCCCACAACTACTGCTGTTAAAACCCGGGTGCAGCAGACCCTATAGACATTCCCAACTTTCAAATCTCTTCCCTTCCCTCTCTGATTTCTCTTAGTTGCTGCTAATGTATCCACTTTTGCACCTCTTGGTTATTACAGTGGTCTTTGCAGTGAAGTTCAGACTCTCATCACAGCTTGCCTCATGGCCTAGCATTTGCCTCACACTTTCCCTGCCTCTCCCAGGATACTACTGCTGTTGATTTCTCCATGTGTCCTTAACAATAAAAACCCTCACTGTTTGGCCTGTTCTTCTTTCCCCCCCCACACTCTTCATTCTCATTTCATTCATCAAACATCTGAAAGATGGATGTTTCAGAGCAGTACAGACCACGTTAAAGCAGCAATCCCCTGCATGGTTTGGCTCAGAAGGTTTTGCAATCCCTATGTACAACCAAGTGGCCTATTTACCTTGTGACCCATTAAGCAAATTAGTAAACATCCTTAACTCTTATACTCTGAGATACTAATGCATAATTCTTTTTTCCCCTCCTCTTTCTGAATTCTGCAGGCTCTTACAGCAAATGCCAAAGTTAATGGAGATATTCGAGTTTTGGAATTAGACAAGAAACTTTCAGCTGCAGCCTCCTAGCACAAGGACCGGTGGGGAATCAGAATAACTTTGGAGGCTTTTAGAAACAACGTCTTTATGACAAATACCTTGACTTTAAATCACAAGTGCTAACAGTTCAATTTGTATTAAAATCAGTTATTAAACTGTCCAGTTGAAATTCCATTGAAGTTTACCTAATCTGTACCCCTACTGAGAAATTACAGTGTATGGTAGTGACCTTGGAAAGCACAAAGGCACCTCTCTACTCTAGAGATGAATATAACAGAAGTCTTTGAAACGGAACCTTAATAATACATCCAAGTGTTAAATAAACTTTGGATTATGTCTGTCTTCATAATTTGCTAAGACATTGCTGTTTCTATCTGTCATATTTTTTTTTACCATTTAGCAATGTATCTCTATAGGTTCTTGAGCAAAATAAATAACCTTTAACTTGGCAATGAAACAATAAAATCTGTTGGAAACATTGTTTACAACATGTTTATATCTTACTGTGCGTGCAGAAACTTTTAATTCGGAACTTTGATTTAAACCAAACTTTTTTTTTACTGGCTATATTTAACGTTATGTGTCATGGCTGTCTATCACAGTACAGTTGCAGCAAATCTTTGATTTCAGAGAGATGATGGGCAGAGACTGAGAAAAATAGATTTTCAATTCCCTTGTATTATTATCTTCATTAGAGTCAACTTTGGAAGTATTTTTAGTTTAAATTAGATTATAAAATGAAATAAATAAATAAATAGTACTTGATGTTCCTTGTTCATCAAGTTCAAGACATTTCAGTGTAGAACACTTTTGAACACAGTATGAAATACATGGCAAGTATGAAGTAAAGCATGCTTGTAACAGACCTAGATTTCATTGTTCTTTTCTTAAATTGTTTTTCATATACAAATGTTGGGCTATAATTTAGAGCCAAAGGGTGGGGAGGTGTATTTTTATTTCAATTTCAAGACATTTCTGTGATTTAAAATTCTCTTGTTTTTCACTGCCACCTCACCCACCCTTCTCTACAATAAAATATACCAGAAAAAATGATTAAGAAATATTCCCACATTAAATTCTGTTTTTAAATTAATTAAATCATACTTATTACATTTACATGCTATCTGACTCCCAACTACTCTGGGAGAGACAGTATGAAAAATCTCAGACCTAGTACTCTTTGACTGAATTGTTAATATTTAACCCCTCTTAAGAATTCTTCACACAAATGCATCAAACTTTTTTTCCTTTGTAGCGTGCTTTTTTATTGATAAATGACCATAAGTTATTTGCTTGTCATTAAAGTGAAATTATATTTGTTGTGCTATTAATCATTAGATAATTATAGTAAATTTACCTTTCAGTAGAATGGACAGTTCCTTTGAAGAAATAGTTCATAATTATAGATATTCAGTACTTCCCTTACAAATATCACTTTTGGAACTCACTTCTGACATAAAGATTGATGAAATGATTCAGTCTGCATTTTATGAAAACAAGAATTTTTACTGCTTATAAAATCATTTTGCTTTGCTGCCTAGTTAGTCTCTGCTCCTTTTGAACTATGTTCCTCTTTCCTTTTTTTGGTTATTGGATTTGAGAAGGTATAAACCAGTAAAGGACCCTGTCTGCCATTGAGAAGGTATAAACCAGTAAAGGACCCTGTCTGCCATTGCCATTGTATTAGAATAATTGTAGGTTTTAAAATCAGTTCTTTCCTCCCTATGTTACAAAAGAATTTAAGATTACTGTTACCTAGCCTATAAATTTAAAACATTTCATCAAGTTTCAGTGATATTCAGAAGCAAATATAATCTTCAAATGATGGCATTGAAGAAGAGAAATGTAATTAATTTCCTCAGTGCTTTACAACGTGAGGACATTACTACTAGAACTACTACTAATAGAAATATGTTAAAGAATAGCTCACTCTCAGTTATTGGCCTCAATTCTTCCTCCTGTTCACTCAAATAATCTGTTTTTTAAAGCTGATGGAACCTCATAGTGGATAGGTTGATATTTGCTGCAGAGAATGATTTGAAGTGTAATGGTGTTTCTTTTAGAAAGCAGAAATGTTATGCAGCACCTTTGCACTAGTCAAGCACTTGATTTCAGTCTTATAGAAGACTGCAAAGCAAGTTCCATTTGGATTTTTAAGAACCTTTTCTCCTCAAAAACTGGTGATACTTGGAATCTCACTGTTAGTAAATATACTGTATAAAAGACTTTGTCAAAGGGAGGGCATGTTGTTTGTATCTTTTTCTAGTTCCATAGCTATCTTGACAAAAAAATCTTTTGGCATTTTAAATATCTAATAAATATAAGTGCCTTTGAGAGACTTGCATATCTATTTCTCAGGATATTTCTGGGCATATGGCTAAATTTTTGCAAATTTAGCCTTTTCCTTCTTACAAATAAATATCAGAATTAAAAACAAAGTGAAAAACAAATCGGTAGCTAGAATACTGCATGTAAAAGTATTCATTTGAATTTGCAAAACAACTGAAATTGTAAAAGTTATTTCTTCATTATATTTGATAGATGCTTTAGGGAAAGTATTTGTCTTTTTCATATCGGATAACAAAATTACATGAATGAGCTAGTAAGGTTGTTTTAGTTTCTCTGTAAGGGCAGGAAAGAGGTTCCTAGTTTGAAAACTTCAGGATATACCTGGAGATATTTGGTTGTAATGGTTTGTCAAAATGAATCAAGCAATGATTTGCACAACAATTACTGTTAGTCCTTGCACTTTATTTTTTTTCAAACATAAATGAAGTGTGAATATGATTCTATTTTAACCTACGTGTTATGAATTATGACAGCGTTTTGGTCCCAGGGTTACAGGAAAACAAGTCTGATATTGTAGAAACTATGTTAACTTTTTAAACATATTTAGTATTTTCTCTTGATGGAACAAATGTAAATGCTAAACAAAATGTATTAGTCTTTGAGTTCAGTGAGTTTTCGTCGTAGCTTTTTCATATCTTGCTTGAATTTCTCTTCTTCAATTTTCAGCTTTGTTGTCTGTATATGTTTGAGTGCATCAAGAGAGTCATGGATAGACTGAAATCCTGGTAAATTACAGGCATCTTTTAGTAAGGTTGACAAAATCATATCACATTCTGTGTTTATAGAGCACTCCAAAATAATTTTCAATGATTGCTTTTTAGCTTAAGGTCATCGTTTGATCTATCATTTTAATGTATCCTTGAACTATTTTATGAACTTTTTTTTCAATTAAGTGAATACAACCAGCTTTAAGATGAGCTAATTTATTTCTGCATTTATTTTTTCTGGCATGAAAACTAAGAAGACTAGAAAAAAAATAGATCTAAATTAACAATTTCTCTATCTAAATAGTAGAATAATCGGTTATTTCTGCTTAAAGCTGCTTTTGCCCTTTATGACAAAAAGTTTTATAAATTGAACCACAGCAAGGAGACTTTCGGTTTTTCTGCTTATGGTATGATTTTTGTAATCTGGAGAATGACAAAGTTGTGTAGCTATATAACACACACGCAAACACATTAATGCATGTATGTTTGAAAAATAACCTCACCTGATCTGTATTCCGTTTGCATTCCTTCCACTTCATTCCATATCAACTTTTCAAATCTGGTAATCTTTGCATGTAATTTATGTTGATCATTTTTCACCTGGCTGAGTTCCACATCAAATTGCAATGTTTTTTCTGTGTTTTCTATTCTTTTGGAGACATAGTATAACCCATCTTCCAATTTCTTTTCCAGTGTTTCCTTTTGAAAGACATATTGTGAAAAATGAATAGAATTACTCTACTAAAAATGTTATATTTACTCATTCACTATAAAGGAATGAAATTAACTCTGCTTTTCTGTTATACTTTTTTCTGTAGATGTTCTATAATTTTTATAATTATTTTTATTTGTAAGCATTTACAAAAATGATAGACCTCATTTCCCAGTTAAATAGGTTTTTTTTTTAATAAAATCATGGCCTAAATTCAGATAAGTTGGTCTCTTCAATTTAATATTGTTCAAAATAGTGAATCAGTTTTTGGCAATTTATTTTGTGGCTCTATCTGGATCCCAATTCTCCCTATCTAATCTCCAGCAATTCTCTCCATGATCAGCTTGAACAAAAGCACTATATTTTTTAAGATATACGAGATTACTTTTCTCTTTCTCAAACTTTTTTCTTGCAAATAAAAATATTTTAAATGGTATGTTTTCAAGTAATTCCGATATTTATTTGTTTTGGAAACCTTGTTGACTGAACAGTGAAGAATAAGCCCCTCTCTGAGGAAAATGGACGATTAAGTACAAAATATAGTTTTTAATACATTAAAAAACAATTATATAAACTATTTTATAGATGTACCTCTATTATGAAATATTTTCATTCATTTTTGTTATTAGGTTCTTCATTAAGTTATTACTAATCAGAGACAAGCACAATAAAGGTTAATGAAAAGAAACACCCCAAGATAGAATCGGAAGATTTAAAACTGGAAGACAGAGTCATTTCTAACTGATGAGAAGGCCACAGTGATTTTGTTTCCAAAAATCAAAGCACTTAGCAAACATTGACTTAAAGCTTCAATAGTTTTGATCTATAAAATACAACATTTAAAACTTGCTGCATGGTGCAATAATTTAGGATTAGCAATCATCCAGTATTTTTTTTAAATCATTTTCTAAAACAACTGAATTGTCTACTTTTGAAACTGAAATGAACTTTTCCAGTTTATCACACCAAATGCTCCACCCCTTGCAAAAAATAATAATAATTAAAGTGATGTTCAGATAAGAGCGTCCTGGTCCTGGATCAGCTATTTTCTGAAGCTAAAACATTCTGCCTAAGTGCTTGCATGAAGCCAACATCGTCCTTCATGCCAAAAACTCAAGCTGTAAATCAGACTGCAGTTTGAAAAAGGAGCACTCTGCCATCTGTTAGAGACTTATTTAAGATAGCATATTTTATTGCCTGTGACTGAAAGAACATCCATAATGTAGCAGCTTAAAATCTATACATTTCTGACTGCCCCAAATACCCAAAGTAATCTTAGCATATTACTTTTCTCTCGCAATATGTTGAACAAAAAATGCAAAGATGAATGGGCTTTCAACATCTGGTAATAAAATATGATTGACTCCCTTCAGGTGTTTCTGACTTCTGTACTTCTATTGTAGGTTCTTTATGAGACAGTCTTCTCACCATCTTCTTTTCCCGAATTCTCTGCTGGCTCATTTCCATTGCTCGGAGTGCCAGTATTCCTCATGTAAGATCGCTGAAAATGTTAATCAGATCTAAACACTTTACTTACCTGTTTAAAATCTTTCTGCTCTTCTTTTACAAAAGAGACATTTTGAGAAAGTGTGTGATGCTTGCATTATTTGCATAAATTACAACTGTATTTACCAATCTGTCCTTGATTGTAGCAAAGAGCTGGTTTGTGAGATGGACTTGCTCTTGTTCAGATCTCCTCAACTCACTTTCGATCCACTGCCGTTGGTTTTGAATTTGATCCTTAAAATCATTTAAAATACCATTTATCCTAATATTTAAAGAGAAATTCCTTTTAATTTTCATGAAAATAAAGTATAAAACCTGCATTTTAAAAAAAGTTCTGGATCATGATCTCAGTACAAAGCAATTTGAATCATGAGTCCTTGGCTTTTTATGTTAGTTTTTTTTGCTTAGTTCAGTCTTAATTTTCGCATGACAACCAAATTTATGTAAGTAAAACTTCACTCAAAACAACTTTCATAAACCTATTGGGATTTCAAGTCATGAACCAGATTTATTCCATATACTCTTGAGTTTTGCCAATGTTGGTAATTAATGGTTCTATGAAGTGGCAACATTGGTGGTATAGTTTTAGTTTCAAGGCTATAAATACTATTATAATATTTGAAAACATGTATTCTCCCAACGAGAAAGATCTTTAAAATGCAATTTGAAAGTGATCAAAGGCTTATATATTTTTAAGCATTGTAAGTCAGTTTCTGATCCCAGTTTTATATTGGCAAATCTAGAGCTATTGCAAATAAAGAAAAGTTGAATATGAGCATCAACGATGTGTGTGTGTGTGGGGGGGTGTATGCCCACAACTGATTAACAGATATATGTAAGATAAGAAAGTGAAGAAACAAACAGTTCTCCAAATACCTCTGAGTTGTCATCTTATCCTGTTTTTTAAAAAACAAATACTGATTTTACAATTAATTAAGCATAAATAGATCTTTATCTTGCATCTGAATTAGTATTTCACATCTGATTTTTTAAAAATTCAGAATGCAAGCAAGCACAGTTGTAGGCTCTGTATCTGACTTATTAAAGCAGCTGCACCTTTTCAAGATTAAGCAGCCATTTCACTGAAATGATATCGATCTTGGAAACAGCTACTTCAATGAGCATAGATACGTGATGCATTTAAGCACTTGTGTTCAAAAGCAATTCTTCAAAAAGAAAATTGAAGCATAGCACGGCTATATTTTATATTTCTTGATATGAGTTAGGAAGATAAAGATCTGATATAATTATGTATAGCATAATTATTTCAGGCGCACTCTCTACCTGTTTTTACATTTTTTTCTTCTCTAAACCCTCAAAAGTTTTATTTCTTATTTTATGTATTTATATATCAAATTTAGAACTGCCTAATTCACTCTCAGAATGACTGTTCACTAAAACAAATTTATATGGGTTCTTATGATTTTCTGCTTTTTTCCTTAGTTATTCAGTTTTATGATAGTTCTTTTGCATTAAATAAGAAAAGTTTTGTTCTTACAGCTGTCAGTAAAAGCAGATGAACGCACTGTGTACTTTCGGTGAAAGATTGTAAAAAAGATTTATGTGATTTCCTAAACATTTATTCTTGTTGCCCTCTCAGGATTCCTAAAGGCAAGTAAATTAATTTGGTGGTGTTCTCTCATGCCAATACCATTGTACTATAGCTTCTCACCAAGCACATTAATATAATTGAAAAGCTTTGTTCACTTACTTGAAGTCCAAGAGCTGCAATTCATGATGTTGATCACCCTGTATTGCTTTTAAATTTGAAGTTTGCTCTGATTTTGAAGTCTCTATCTTGCCTAAAAGATGCATTACCTGATGCATTACAACAACAACAACAACAAAACCAGTATGAGCTAAAATTCCAGCATTTACATTAAATACACATGATTGCAGTGACTAAAGGAAAAGTCGGAATTTCAGACTCTTCTTATTAATTAATTTTTTCCATAATAAAGGATTCCCATCAACTGTTCCAAAATAATTATTAGTGTTCAGTGTTTGTTTGGATTTTTTTATCGAGACTTTGTACAGAAATTATCAAATTATTCATAGGTTGCTAGACAGAAAGTGACTATAAGGCCCCTTTCTCTAATATATATTTCCAGGAAGAGCTATGCTATGTGCTAATCCATTTTGAATAGTCAGTATGAAAGAAAATATTTCCTGTTAAGATTTTAATTGTCCTACTTCTGTCATATTTCTGCATGAAAGACTTGCCTTTGTTTTTACATAGTGACTACTTTGGATAACAACTATTTGCAGTTATGACAGTGATGAAAAAGTAACTTTGCAACCAATCCTTCAAAGAGCTGTAAAGCAAAGGAAAGCCGAAGTAGAATTGTAAGCAGAGTTTTGGTTTCACTTGATGACTCCTTCACTTACAACTGCATTGGCGGTTCCAGTTGTGGTTGCTAAATGAGGACTACTTGTACCAGTAACCCATGTTATATGAATATGACAACCGTTTGTTCTATTTTTTCATTGGTTACAGAAGAAGCTTTCTAAGAATTACTGGCAAGTTCCAAAGAGCTTTATTTTACATTTTCTAGATAGAACATATCTGCTTACCTTTTGTCAGCAAGAATGATTGTTTGGTACAGGAAAGATACAAGATTTGGGAAATTCATATGTTGTGAATTATGGATAAGGACAGCAGATAAGTATTCTTTACAAGAGGATTAAAGCCCATTCTATAATAGAGCACTGAAGAACTTTTGATCTGTGGGTTGAAGTCAGTGTATGAAGGCTCTTCATCTGGTTATGGAAGCCCCTACAAAAAACCCAGCTAAGGCTTTGTCTCTTCCTCAAAACTCTCATATTCCTGATCAGGAAGAGCACAATACACATACAAAGTCAGATTTTGCAGTTTATAAGGTGCCCTATCGAGGGTGACCACCGGCTTCCAGAACAGTGGTAGACATTGACAGCTGTTCAGGAATTAAATTAACAAAATGCAAAATAATCTTGCTCTTAATCAGGAAAGCAGAAAAGGTAATTGTGGGGAAAATGTATTCACTTAAGAATAATTTTTAATATGACGAGTCAGAGGTATACACTTCATGAGAATGTTTTAACAGCAAGGACCAAATATGATCGATTCATCTGAGAATATAACCACATACAATTTTAACTCTTATCAATAACCTAGGAATTTCAATGGAAGAATAATATTAAATTTATTTTGAATATTATATGGTACAGAATATTTAACTGTTGGTTTTATTACTGTTTTGATTGCTAAGCTAGATCAATTTCAAAGATTTCCTCGAAATATAATGAGTGGATCAGATCATTTTTTTTTCATATTCAGCAACAATGCAGGTAACTTCAAAATTCTGGAAAATGATTCACACCAGTATGAAACAAACCTTAAAAGTTAAATTCCTATTTCAATCTACAATACTACTATTAAACTTCTCTAAACCACGTATCTCCTCAGAGTACAGTATATAGAATTGACCTATAAATAATAATTGCTAAAAGAATATTATCTGCTGCTTACTGAAAAAGTTGTCAAATCCCATTAATGAAAGAATAGCTAACCAAGCATGGGGGATATGTCTCAATGTCTAGAATAAATAACTCCCTGTCTTAAAAGCAAACAGGGAAATATTCTTAGATTATAATCTAAAACATGGATTTATACCACATATAAAATGTGGGTTTATCTATGCATAGCATCTATATTTCTACTTTATGAGATACATAAATCAAAATAACTATTTTGTTATACGAATTGAGTTTAGTATAGTGTGCTGTCCAGTTTGAAGATTTACACTGGGTTAACCAGTCTTTGTTACTCATTTTAGCTTAAATTCAGTAGTGATTCTTAGTCCATTGATATGATTATTCAAATCTAACTATATTTTAGAAAACTATATGACAATTTAAAATTCATATTTATATATATTCTTCGATGTACTGTATTCAAATATCAAAAACAATCCAAATCATTTTGACCTCAAAAAGTCTTTTTCAGCAAGAACAGATCTAAGACTATAACTTTATCCAGCATTTTATTCTAATTTTTTAAAAGATACAAAGCTTTCCTGGAACCTTAACTTTGAATTTCTGTCATATGCAGTTTGATTGAAGTTACCAGATGGAGAGCAAAAAAAACCCACCTTATTCACAAGCAATCTGAGCAGTTACATTAAAGTCTCAGTAATAAAGCACAACGCCTAGGATTGTGATGGCTTTTTTGGCAGATGCAGCAGGCTACTGACTCATACATAAGTGGTGATTCATCTGGACACCTAGATCCCTCTCACAGGTCATACAGTTGAGACGGGTACTGCCTATTTTTTTACCCATCCTATACCTGTGAGTCTGGTTTTTCCTGCCTGAGTGCAGGACCTTGTTTTGCTCTCCACTAAACTGCATCTTGTTGGGTAGGACCCAATGTTCGAGTCTGTCAAGATTCTTCTGAATCTTAACTCTATATTCCGAAGTATTAGCAATACTCCCCAGCTTAGTGTAATCCACAAATTTAATGAGTGTTCCTTCAATCCCTCCTCTAGGTCATTTATGAAGATATTGAAGATCACTGAGCCGAAGACAGAACCTTGAGGTATCCCACGGCATACTTCCCTCCATGTAGATGTAGTTCCAATCAGGAACACATGCTGAGTGCAGTTGGTCAGCCAACTGGAAATCCATCTGCAGTAGCACTGTCTATCCTACCTTGTTCTGTCTTACCAAGAAGTAGGCTGTGATTTACTTTAGCGAACACCTTACTGAAGTCGAAGTATACTATATTCATAGCATTTCCTTAGTTCACTAATATAGTCACTTTACCAAACGTTTGTTTGGTATGACCAGTTTTTAACAAACATTTTGGGCAATAATGCTTGGGAATCTCAGAACTTTTCTGTGTTACAAAAAAAACCTGTATCTTTTTGTGTTTAATAATTGTACTAATAAACTGTCACTAGTCAAAAATAATGTTAGAAATGGTAAGTATTGTGATGTTGCACCATCACTCCATATTTCAGCACTGCACCATGTTAATTGTACAACTGGATCTTGCAATCTTCTAAATTTTTATACAATTATAATGCTGCTGTATCTCCTTTGCAACCTGTATGAAGAAAACCATCTGTTTTTGTCTTCCATTAACATGAATCATCAATTTTAAATCAAATTAAGTTGAGTAATTTCTAACAAACTGTACAGATTAATAGATTTCTTCAGAGCCACTCACCTTCATTTCAACATTATTCACATAATTGTCCAAGGTAGACTGAAGAGCATGCATTTCTTTCTCTAGTTTTGAAATATCATGTCTGCTGATATTGATATCTCCAGAGAGTTTGGCAATGCTAGCATCGCATCTAGAAAGTTGATAAAAAAGAAGAGGGTAGTTTCTGTATTTCCTCCATATCATAAATTCCCACTTCTGTTAATCACCCAGAAGTGTATCTTCAACAGACAATTTTCTTCCCTATGGAAGAATTGTGTATTTTATACTTGTACTTTTTCCTGATGCTTGAAACCCTTAGTTTCAGGTATCAGACTACTTGCTTCTGCTGTCTGCTAAACTCTGCTATAAAGTTTAACTTAGCTGCACTACAGTCTTTGTTTTCTTTTTTAATTTACCCTAATATTAAGTACATGTGCTCCTCATTTCCCAGGATATTTGGGGACATAAAGAAAGATGTAACTTTCCCCCCTTTCTTATTCCACTTCTATGGGCTTTCCCCCTAAATCTCCAAAGCTTAATGCATTACTGTGCAATCTCCTATGGTTCATAGTCCTTACATCTTTCATTCTTCTTCTATATTCTTTTATATCTCTGAGGCAAAACCAACAAACTCTTGTAGCATGTTGAGGAGTTATCAGCATAAACCTTATGAATCTGAGTTTATTTTATCAGATATATGTACAATGATTCATTCAACTTAAATATATTGATTATGTAATATTAAGTTCTTTTCAATTCCTAGCGACCACATAGATCTCTTTTCTCCATGACAAGCTATCCCTGTTCTATTCTTTCATGTCTCCCAGTGGTGTACTCATTGCCTCTATAACTGAGTCCATTCATCTTGCTGTTAGTCCTCCTCTTCTTTTTTCTCTATCTTTCTCAGTATTAAAGTTTTTTCCAGAAAGCCTGGTGTTTGTATCAGGATAGAGTAGGATAACCTGAGTCTGATCATTTGTCCCTTGAGGGAGAAGTCTGGGTTGATTTGTTTAAAGATCCATACGTTTGGTTTCTTGGCTGAGCACAATATTCTGTCTTCTCCAATACCAATGTTCAAAAACATCAATACTCTTCTTATCCTGCAGAGTCCATCTTCCACTCCGATAGAGTGTCATAGAGAATACCATGGTTTGTAAAATTCTGATCTTTGTAGGTATTAGACACATCATGGTGCTTGAAAACTTCATGCCTTCTCTACACCTGCATGTATGCACGCATACACACACACACACAGCATTTTTTTTAAAAAGAAGTTGGAACATCTATCTTGTCAATTTAAGATGACATAATCGTTCCATGCATCTGGCAAGTAGATTTGGGTTCACAAAAGCTTCTAACACCGAAAACATTCTTTCAGATTCATCAGACGTTTTTTTACTGATGCAACATAATCTACTATGTGAAATCTCCAGAGTATTTTTTCTATAGATTATTTCGTAAAAGAATTTTAATTTTCTTTTTTTTCTGAGTGCATTGCAATATAGTATTCTTTCTTTTAGAGTAGCCTTGCTGCACATTATGTGTTTGTCCATTCGTGTGCATGTGTGTGCATGCATGTATATATCAGCATAAGAGGGATTATACGCCCCTGTACCACAATGCTTGAGAAAAGTGTCCATATTCTGAAATAGTTCATTTTCTGGCTAAGGAGAAGACAGTTTCAAATACATATAAAAGTATTCATAGTGACATCTATTTCATGCATTTGTTTCATGCATTTGTTTTTCATTTAGAGACCACCCAACACCAGAGCAATTCTGGACATCTTTCACTTTATAACGGTAGAAAAAAATAAAAGAAAAAAATCTCTTTAATTTATTTTACTGGTGATTTTATTTTTTATTCTTGGAAACTAGGCCAGCTCAGACTTTCTTTAGGTAAACACTGTAAACAAACAATATGTAAAAAGTGCTTACATGGTTGTATAAATCTTTTCAATGTCCTCTAGCCCAAGAGTAATGATTCATACTCGGTTTCATTAAAATATAGGTTGTATAAATACAAGTACTAGTACTGCTATGACAGTAGTTTGTGGTGATTTTAGAGATTTGTATTCCAGCTCTTGGTTCCTCTAAAACAAATAAGAAAACTAAAAAATATCAGAAGTTGTCACTGGCCTTACCTCAAACCATGAAATTATACATAAAAATATAAATCATTGCATGTTTTATCAATCATAAAGAAAAATTCTATTATTTTCATAGTCAAACTACTTTATTCTACTATATTCAGGGCTCTCCATAGGAATAGTTGAAAAAAAAGTCAAGATGGTGGTCACTTCATTGCAACCAAATGCCTTCAATGCCTGTTTTTGATGCAGCCACAGCCTGAAACCACTCCTGGCTGTGTTAAGTATATTTAAGTTTGACAATGTGCTTCTAAGTCCATTGGTTTGAGCTATATGCCAGCTTCTATAGTAATTTTACTTACAGGTAAACCTTGCTTAGTGATCACAATTGGCATTAGCAACTCAGTGATAAAAAAAAATCACATGACCACCATGGCCGTACAACCTTCAAACATTCCCTTCAATCATTAAGCAAAGTGAGGCAGTCGCTAAGCGAAAAATCAAGAAGGGGGTCAACCTATTTCCAAAGCACCTGAAGGGAGGGCAACAAGCAATGGATGGAAACTAATCAAAGAAAGAAGCAACCAAAACTAAGAAATTTCCTGACAGTCAGAACAATTAATCAATGGAACGACTTGCCTCCAGAAGTTGTGGGTGCTCCACCATTGGAAGCTTTTAAGAAGAGATTGGACAACTATTTGTCTGAAATGATATAGGATCTCCTGCTTGAGCAAGAGGTTGGGCTAGAACAGTGATGGTGAACCTATGGCACGTGTGCCACAGTGGGCATGCAGACTCCTCTCTGCTGGCATGTGAGCCAAGTTGCCTTGGAATCACCCCAGAGCTGAGCATGCTCAGAAAGGAGTAATGGTTCCAGGTGATGATGTCATGGGGCCATGTGCATGCTCAGAAAGAGAATAGAGGCACCGAGTGATGACATCACAGGGCCATACACATGTTCAGAAAGAAAGTGGTACCAGACAATGACATCACGAGTCACGACTCATTAGCCGCGACTCATCTGGGCACTTGGTGTCTAAAAGGTTAGCCATCACTGGGCTAGAAGACCTCCAAGGTCTCTTCCAACTCTGTAATTCTGTTACAATTTTACTTCCAGTTTCTGTATTAACTTTAATTGTCACAAGTTAGTTGCAAAGCACGAATGGTGATCCCTTGAGTATGGGAAACTGCAACAGTCATAAATGTGAGAATCGGTTGCAAAGTTACTTTTTTTAGCACCACTGCAACTTCAAATGTTTGCTGCACAAGGTAGTTGGTAATTGAAGACTACTTGTATTTGGTTGGCTGTAGAGAGTCATAAAAAGGTAAAGGTAAAGGTTTCCCCCGCACATGGATGCTAGTTGTGTCAGACTCTAGGGGCGGTGCTCATCTCCGTTTCTAAGTCGAAGAGCCAGCACTGTCCAAAGACATCCCTGTGGTCATGTGGCCGGCATGGAGCGCTGTTACCTTCCTACCAAAGTGGTCCCTATTTTTCTACTTACATTTTTACATGCTTTCGAACTGCTATGTGGGCAGAAGCTGGGGCGAGTAACGGGAGTTCACTCTGTTACGAGGTGCTAGGGATTTGAACTGCCGAACTGCTGACCTTCTGATCGACAAGTTCAGCATCCTAGCCGCTGAGCCACCGCACCCCCAGAGACCGCCATATAATACTTTGAATTTCTTTCAAAGGTAAAAATAAGAGAAAAACCTTCTTCAAAGTCAAGAACAAATTTTTTTGTTTTAATTCTCTGTCTCAACTTCAGATGCAATATTGTTTTAAGCAAATCTTAACAAAACATTTTTATTTTCTCCTCAAAATTGCAATGTGCAAGGAGAAGCATATGGGCTTGTGCTTACTAAGATTAAAACATGGTTTATCAAGTAATGAGAAGGTAGTTCTCACCAATTTACCTGGCCACTCTTCCACGTAGGTCCCCAACTCCCTGCAGGTGTTTATGGTCCAGACTTTGCACAGCAAAATTAGTTCCTGATGTTACTTCATCTCTGGCTTTTATTTGTCTCTCCAACTCCTGGAATTTTATAAGCATTGCGAATGGCTGTTATATTACATCAGTTGGGATGGCAAATGATGTATACTAAAACAGCTGGGGAAATTAATTTTGAAATCTGAAAGGATCTGTTATCAATCTGCTCAGGTAACAATTCAGAATTACACTGTTGTATAGTGGGTTCCCAAGAACGAAGCGGAGGCACACTCTGTTTGGTATCTTTATTGGTCAGGGTGGTCAGTCACAAGAATGGCGCTGGGTTGGCGCGCTGCCACTTAAGTACCCCCTTG
>JANHFO010007392.1:222938-239714 GCA_032468095.1 Pareas carinatus
AATTGTATCAATCATTCTAACAAAATTTTCACCAATGTCCAATAATTCTATTTGCTTCTTCATAAAGTCCCACGACAATATGCTATTTCCAATAAACCTTAATGATAAGGATTGAATGTTTATAGATAAGAGATATGGGAAGAAGAGATCCTTTGTTGAAATGTTAGAGAAGTTGACAAATGACTGATATTGTTTGTACTTGTCTTGATGAAAGGAGACATCATATCTTTATATTTTCTTTTTTTATGCACTTTTTTCTTTTTACACTTTATATTTTTCTTAGCTTGTATTTTCTTTGTATTTTTAAACTTTAATAAAAGTATTGTAAAAGAGTATCAAAATTAATTTTGTAATATAGCCAAACTGAAGCAAGAGCATGTAAGTTGCTGTTTAGGAAGGAATGCTAATGCATATGGTCAGAATGATGAGTAGCCATTAAAGCTGGAGGGGGAGGGGAAGAAGGAATGAGTAGGATTCTACTTTTAACTAAACTCAATTTAGAATATGATTAACTCTTAACTCTTGAGAATCTAGCATGTTTGTAACTCTAGTGGGGATTTCAGTTGAGCAGTATTAACAAACCTTCATAAGCCTTTATTGAACTGGGATAATTCACTTTCTACTATTTACTTGTTATACATTTAAATTCTATGTGAATGTAAATTATACCGTCTGATTCTTCTATAATATTCCTGATTACATTATAATACACAATGTGCATTTATATTTTAGTAACTATTCTGTGAAGGCCAGTTTGGAGTAGTGTTTAAGGCTCCAGACTACAAATCAGGAGACCATGAGTTCTAGTCCTGATTTAGGCATGAAGTCAACTGGGTGATTTTGGATTACTCAAATTCCCAGTCCTAGGAAGAAGGCAGTGGCAAACTACTCCTGCAAAAGAGTGCATAGACTTGTCCAGGGAGGCACCAAGTATCAACACTCACTCAAAGGTACTCATTTCCCCATTAAAAAATGCACTGTTTTTGTACTGTTTTATTTTGGACTTGTAGAGGTTATTGTGGAAGAAGCACTAGGTACTGTAGTGTGAGAAGAACACAATTAGCTGAATAACTATATTTAATTTTTATGTAGTTAATAACTTCATATCCCACTTTTCTGTTTATTCCAACTCATGGGGCTTCCATTTTTATACCATAAAATGTGTAAATGAAACAATTAAAATTAATTATAAGCTTGACAAAGAGTTTGTTTCCCTATTTTCCTGAATACTTGGAGAGTGGGAGCTAAATGCACTTTCTTACAGAGCAAAAAGCACTGAAATAGATCAAGATAACTATGCTAAGTCTGTCCAGCTCAGGAAGGTTACAGTTGGTACACAACCATACTTCTGTAATTACAGAAATATGCTCCTCCTTCCTGCTGCCATCTATGAATCCGATGACAACTTAAGGCAAGATTACTTCCAAATGACAACCTGCTCTTTCTGCAGGAATTAATGATATTCAAATCAAGTTTCATTTCAGTCCAATCCTATTCTATACCAACAGCATTTTCACCTTTATTTTAACTTGTTCTCCCTCATCTGGCATTATCAAGCTTAATGGCAATTAAGGGTACTGAGAATTGAGTTGCTTTAGAAATGTGAATGAACAAATGAATGAAAAATAGTGACAGATAGATTATAGCAAGGAGTCCATTATGCCCAGCATTATTTTAGGGTGCATCTCAACAGAAAAAAATCAAAAGTAAAACAAAATCATTCCTCTAATGCTTACCTCTGTCAGAGGTCCCAGTCAGATAACGTGGCCAATGGTATGAAAAACCACCAAGTGTAACTCCCAGCATGACCAAATAGGTCTCAGACAAAACCCCAATTCATAATATTTCAGAAAATGTTTAATCCAGATGCAACATTGGAGCTGGAAAAAACCATTTTTATAATCACCTTAATCAAGAACAGAATATTTCACTGACCTATAATTGGAATAATTTTCTGGATCAAGGAAAAGCTTTTTCAGTAAAGGTCTTATCTGCACAGGAAGATATTGATCATCATCCAACCTTACCTGACTGATTTAATCAGCCAGAAAGGGCAAGGATCGAGCAAAGTCCTTGTATCTGTCTTCTGTCTTCATCTTTCTGAGCTGCAAGTTGAAGAATATTCATAAGAACCTGCCAAACGGTTGCCAAGGTTACCTCCCTATGACCTATCCTAATAATGGAATCCAAATTGAGGTGAATCTAATAGATTTTGCAAATAACAATGAAATAGCTCTTTTTCTGGCTTTCCTCGCCCCACAGCACAGTGAAGGATTTCTGTGGAGGTACAAAGGAAACAAACCTCATGGATCAACCATAGGACAAATGTATCTATTTACTTATAAAATAAATGTTGAGGCCCACATAACTCCACAATGACACTGTGGTTTAGAAATTTTAAAAGGCCAGAAACATGCCAATATCAGAAAAGAATGAGTTGCTCGTAGGAAACAATAAAAACCCTCTGCCCCATAATACATTTAGTCTAGAAGGGCCTGACAACCTCCCACGACTGGCTCACTGAAATACAGGCAGGATAGGGGGCATTTCAAAATTATGGAGGAAATCTATTCTAGATGGCAGGGGCTCCAACAGAGAAGACATACTTCTGATTGCCATTAGAAGACATTGTTTAATTGGACTTGGAGCATGCCAAATGTGAGCATGCGGGATCAACAGAAACCAAAGGAGACAAGTGATTCTTCAGATAATCAGGCCCTAGGCCACATAGGGCTTTATAGGTAACAAACCAGTACCTTGAAATGCATCTAGAAACCTATTATCGTCAGTGACTCACCCCCCCCAAGTAGGGACTTCTGAGGTTCTTCAGACCAGGAAAATATAATGATCAATGATCTAGAAGGTCCTAGAGAGAGCAAGAGGACCCCCCAATACCAAAATTATCAATCAGCACAAACAATTTCATCTTAGCTTTATGTCCTGCTTTGAAATAGAACTGAAAGAAAAGTTTGGATAAATTCATGCATTAAAAACTGCCTGGAGATGGTTTAAAGGGGAAAAAAGGTACATATAAACTTCATTGCAAAATCTGAATCCCATTAAGGTTTGAGGAAGATTTTCATGGGTATGCTGCTTTGTCTGATATGGTAATTTTGACAGGAAGGTGAGATTTCTTTGTACTTCAAGGTCTGTGTAGACAATAGAAGGAACAAGAAGAATGTGTTGAGGCCCAGCGAGACTGTCTGTGCTTTCTTTTAAGGGTGAAGAGGACAGGTTTTTAGTTACTAGAAAAAGTTATGTGAGAACAGCCTTTCTGTGGGGTTCATAACTTTGAAAGTTCTGCTTTGTCCCTCTCAGAGAAGGAAGAGAGGTAGACTTATTGGAAAAAATTACTCACCCATGCTCTTTGATGTTTCTTAGCATCAGAGATAGGATCTTACTTTCCTGTACCACCCTTTTTCAAAGGAAAGACACTTCTTTCCCTCAATATATTTGATTCACTTGAACATAAAATAATTACCACTTAGTACCACTTGGCAGCGATTACAGTTGCAGAAATGCAGATATTCAAGGCAATACATTTAAAAATGAAGGACAAAAGTTTAAAGAGTTTTGGTCATTTATTTTTCTACAAAAGTATATGTAAGATGTTACATTAAAAATTATATATTTTAGTATTGACAACAATGTAAAGGAATATATACATCATCACCAAAAAACGTTCAAACTTACAGACGAGTAAGTAATTCTGAAAACCCATCAGAGTAACAATCAAAGCATCATTGTATAATGATAACTTGAAGATAAACCGAATTAATGCAGGACAATTGTTTTAACCCACTTGTGCATTGTAACAAAATTCACACAAATGTAACGGAAAGCCATTTGTTTCTTATGTGAATTAACCATGTTGGGCTTCAGGCTAACATTTTATCAATCCATTCAAGGAATTAGAAATTTGCAAGAAACTGATTTGTTCATAGCTGTACTTATTAAAAAGCAAGAATCAAACTGAGCTGTCTAATCCTGGCATGTCTAGTGTAAACTGCAGTTCCTGAACTGAGGAATCACTGAGAACTATATAGTTAGGATAAAACTATAAATCTCTTCAACTACTCCACAAAAGAGGGGACATTACAGTGGATGGTCATAATACTTCACATATTAGGATTCTCTGATATGGTTTACAACTAAGTCAGTCTTCAACCTTTCAAACACCACTTTTCATGTGTATTGTCCAGCAAAAATTGCCATTCAATGTTACAGTTTATGTATTTTAGACAAGTCACACTAATTTTGAAGTTTGTTAGCTAAATAAGAACCAGACATCTGAATTTTAATTATAATTTGCTGTAACATTGTGAAAAAAGCTTGTTTCTGTCCTTCTGGGTCATTTTTAAGATCCTCAATAGTTTTCTGAAGATATTCTGGGAGTTTCTGAAAAGTTTCAAGCTCTCTAAAATAAAGATCTATTAGCCAATGTTTAGAAGAGTTCATATTAAGCTTATAACAATCACCTGTCACCAGGAATTGATCTGAGCAATCAAGCTTTTTGAAGGTAATAGGAAACGGTCTAAATAAGTCATATACAGAACAAAGATTTAACAACATCTTACAAAATAAGATTATCCGTAATTCTTTGCGTTGATTATAGAAATTACTTTGTACTTGAGCATGAAATTCCTCAACTGTCTGTTCTGGCTTCACGATATTCAAAAGACGTTGCTTAGTTGCTGGACATTTTATGTAATCGAGTGGTAACTTTCCCGTAGAATCTTTTTGTTGTAGCAATATTGATCCTGCAGGAGACAAAACATCAGTCAGAAAAGATACACACATATGTAGACAGAAAGTGCCAAGGAAATGGCTGGACTTGCCATGAATCTTAAAGATGGCCACAACAAAATCAGATTTTTTAAAAAACAAGATAAATAGCATAAATTAAATCAAAATTAGATGTTTTTATAGCATGATTTTAGCTTGCTAAGACACTATATCATAGCTATTAAAAATCTCAGTTACTGCATAATTTATATATTTTTTTATAAAGAGGATGCTTCATTGCACTTCCTAGAACCTCATAATCATATAAAATTGAGTCATTTTTTTCCAAAATTGAGGGCTCCTGTTGTTTTAAGTGGCACACAATTTATTCCTTAAAACCCTCTAATAATGCAAATAAAACTTGTCAGCAGCCAGGCTTGATGCAGATTCCAGCTAGGGATACAAGCCCCCCTTCCCTCCAAAAACTTTCCAGTTCTGAGCAAAGGTTATTTGTTGTAAAGAGCTGTATGTATAAAAACAGGCTACAATTCTAAGCACATTTTCAGTTGTTTGCAAAAATGTAAGCATCCTGGCAGAAATGTAGTCAATGACCTGAAACAAGTCTCCAATTCAACCATGTAATAATTACAAGAAAAAAAAAATGGCTTTGGAATAGGCTTCAGTCTTCTAGAGTTGACCATTACTGAAAGCAATCTCAAATATGTAAGGAGACCCAAGTATATTTTTGATATTGAAGAGTTCTGCATTAAAAAGTAGGAAAAAAACTGAACAAAATTCTAATTTTTACTTCCATGCTCCCAAGCCTTTTACCAAGCAACTTAAGCTTCAGATTTCAACCTTATAACTCTTGAAATGATGCTGCCCATTCCTGCTTTTTCCCCAAATCTACATGTCATTTTGTGTTTAGAAAATTACATGACAACTCCAAATGTACTACTCTAGCTTTAGATTCACAAAAGGCTCAGGAATGACTGAGGTACATGTTCAAATAATGGTCAGTAAATGAGCCTATCTAGAAGTCATATTAATTCATTAATTTCTTCTGAGTGGACATACGGAATGCAATAGGGCGTACAGATTCAAAATGACTGTTACTTGGTTTTCGTCAGCTTACATTATATTACAATAGGGCATTCCCCAGGCAATGGTGAATGTCACTGGCTGGTGTCACTTTGGTACTTTTGACATGGAAGTATAGTATATTACAATATAACCCAACATATTTCCTTGTGTTTGAAATAAAACTTCCAGAAATTTCAACTAGTAATATTGATTGCTAAAACGCTAAGTTATGATCCCACAAAGCTGGAGAAATCTGATTATACCATCAGTGTTAGAAGGAAGTGGGGTTTGCTCTCATTTTATATATCAGTGCCTTGCCCTGTTGGTGTTAGTGGGAGTGATCTTGGTGGTTCTTGATTAGGTTATTATTTACTGTTAGCTTATTTGTCTGTATTAGTGGTTCCTTGATTGGGATATTGTTTACGCTCTTGAGTGTTGCTCTAGTACAGTGATGGTGAACCTATGGCACTTATGCCACAGCAAACATGCAGAGCCCTCTCTGCTGGCACACGAGCCAAGTTGTCCCGGCATTGCCCCAGAGCTGAGCATGCTCAGAAAGGGGCAGTGGCACAAGGAGATGATGTCATGGGGCCATGCGCATGCTCAGAAAGAGTAGCAATGCTGGGTGATGATGTCACAGGTCTATGAATGCTGAGAGAGAGTAGCAGCGACAGGCAATGACGTCACGAATCACGACTCATTAGTTGCAACATGTCCAAGCGCCTCAGTGTGTAAAAGGCTAGCCATTACTGCTCTAGTGTTAACATTAGTGTTAAGCTCTGCTAATCTAGGTGTTGATTACTGGTGAGGAGATGTTTTGGTCTTTTTGTTTCCTTTTTGGCTGTCTCTCTTGAGTGGTATGTAGATATTGTTAATCTTTACCAACTCCCATCAACACTGACAGGGAAAACCACTAGTGACTAAGATATAAAATGGGAACAAACTCTACTCCCCTCTAGTACTGATGATGTTACCTAGTTAATAAAATGTCTGCAAGAAAACAACTAAACTCAGAGAGCACCAGACCTCGCTGTTTAACCCTGAGCTACAAATAGTCTCTTCTATCAGTAAATCTGAATACAGCATCTGTTCTGGTTTTTAAGTATACTTTTATGTCTATTTTTCACTGAACGTTCCTATGTGGTCATGATCTATAGAAATATAATTATACAATGTCTTTTGCAACAAAAATAACAGATTAAGATAAAACTTTTTTATTAATCAGGTTTTTGGAGACATAATCTGAGTTGTCACATCAGATAACAGTCTCTATGACAAAATAATTCAGAGTTGAGTAAGCAGTGTGCACTTTCCAGATTTTTATTTCAAATGCTTTAACCGGATGCATAAATACTCTTAGATAATTTTGAGAGTATATTATCTCTATGTTGGATTTCAAAAATATAACTGACAAAATTCCTCCCTTTTTCTGTAAAATAATCCGGTTCATGCTAACCAGACTTAACTATGTCATGAAAGAGTTTCTGCACTTCTATTTGGTCTAGGATTCTTTCCATTCCACCATGGCAACACATGTCTGTATAGACCAGACGTTTGGACAATGATGTAAACATCTGCAATGGCTTTCCATTATATTCTTACTTTGTAGAAAGCCATGCAAATTAAGCTAATATAAAAGCTTTTGATATGACAAAATCTCTACATGTCTACACTGAGTAACTTGCCTAGAATGTATTTACTCTAATTCAGCAAGTGTGTACAGAATTTGTTGATGTATAAGTCCATATTGATAAATGATTAAAAGCCTGCATCCAGGAAAATGGGATGACTGAAGTAGAGGTCTCTTTTTTCTTCTTAACAGTGATCACTGTTATATTTTATTTTGTTATAACAGGGTAAGGTGTTTTTTTATTACTATGTAACTCACTGTGTAACTCTCTGCCATATAGACATTATCGTGTTTAGAAAAAAGGTCCCATCAATTTAGCTTTTACAGGATTGCAAATGACAAGATAAGAAATAATCTTTTTGGAATTGCGAAATAACACGGATAGTCATGAAGAATCTGTTATCTATATTTAACCAGAATACCCTTTTTTGCATAAAAATTGTTATGCTAAAACTAATACACAGAGGTGAGAAAAAAGATTATTATTTTACTTTTGAGAGAGAAAGGTGAGAAAGACTCCAGTTCAAATTTCTGCTTAGTTGCAAATATTGTTGGATAATCCTGGCCAAATTAGCATCTTTCAAAGTAACCTGTTTCATAGGATTGTTGTGAGAATTAAAAGATGTGTAGAAGATGAGGCATTAACTTAAAGAGATTAATATTAGTATAACTGTGGTGAAAAGTTTACAGAGATTAAATTAGTTGGAGTAGTATAAAGAAATGTCATCACTCTAAAAGATAGATACTGCATTATAGTTTACTTAAAAATAATAAAAGGCACACAGATGAAGAGAATGAAAGTTTTGAACGGTTCTGAAGAATAAGAAATGTGAGTAATTCTACCTTGAATATGCAACACAGAGTTCTTGTCAAGCTCTTGTCAAGCTCTTGTCAAAACCTCTGACAGGCCAAAGCCTGGCAACTGACAGCAAAGATAAGTCTGAGCACACAGCCTGTAAAGTTGCCAGAAGACCTTGATGAATGAAAGAGCAAGTAGATCTTCTCCCTTAGGACAAAGGGATCATCCAGTGGCCATTCTTCATTGACACACAGGAAAAATGCACATCTGTCAATGGAATGCCACATTCAATTGAAGATTTGCACTTGCTGTAATATTGGGTCTTGCATCACTTAGACCGATTGAAGAGAAGCCAGGTATTGGCTAGGCTTGTCATCTGCATGGTGCAATAGATAAATAAAACACCTGGGAGATTGTGCTACTGTTCTGGAAAATATACACTGAGAGGAAAGAACAGGGATATATATTGATTGAGAAAGAATGTCAGACAAAGATCAAGCAAACAGCCTTTAGGGGGCAGGAGATAACTGCAAATACAAAGGAGCCTTCCAGAACAAACAAAAAACAGCATTAATTTGTAATTTGGGTAAGTTTCGCTAAAGAATTAAGTACAGCCCTTTTTTTTTACTCTATACATCTCAGATACAAATCTGGAAACAAGGCAAAACATGAAATCAAAACGATACATGATGTAATAAAGAATCTTACAAACTATTCTATGTATCTACAGATATAAAGTGCTCACGCATGTTTGTGGAAACTTATACAATGTAAGTAAGACACAAAGGGTCGTATTAGTGGCATCTACAATAATTTTTAGTGTTTGCTATTAAGATAAGGCACCTTTTTCAGAAGAAACAACAGATATTTGTTCAACCTAAATAAAAGCACATTGTTATTAAGTGGCACGAAGTAATCAGTCTAAGCATACTACAGTTCATTGTGATTTAAAGTAAAATCAAGTTTTGGGATAGTATGAAATGCAATCTATACTATTGTTTGTTAAGATAATCTTTAAAGCAAATCTGCAATTCAGCAAATATGAAAAAAGAATCACAAATAATTTAACTGACAAGATGAATGAGTATAAATATGGCAAGATACACATCAATATTTATGAAAACCTCCAGCTTTCAAAATGACATTCCAAACAGCCTCCAATTTTAATACTCTGCAATTTTTAGAGATTCAAATTTCTCTAAGATTATTTAGCATAAATGCACTCACCGCCGTGCTGAAGTAGAAGCTCAGCAATCGCTACATGTCCGTTTGACAGTGCATCATGCAAGGGAGTTACCCCATCCACTTGACTGAATAGGTTTACCTCTGGACAATGCTGCAAAATTTCATGGACGCACACTGTGCTACCATGGTTACAGGCTTCGTGCAAAGGTGTCCAACCAGCATAGTCTGAATTATAAATTATGAGGAAACAGCAAAATTCATAGTCAGATGTTCATAAAAATGAAATTCAAATTTCTAAAAAAACAATAAATACATTTCTACACAAATAAACTTCAGTAAAAATCATATATAATTTGGTGACTTGAAAAAGATGTACTTCGCTGCAATCTTGCAATAATCTAAAAATATGTTTTCTATCAATTAATATTAGTAATATTAATAAAAAAATTAGCAGTCAAAATGATGCCGGTCTATTAGAATTTATACAAAATTCTTATCCAGGAGATAAGACTATTCACCACTTTGAATTCATAATTATAAAATGGTTAGGTAGGAGTAATTTTTAAACAATTACTGTGCTTAATTGAAAGCCCCAAGAATTATATGGAACAAATGACTGGTTCCACAAGCTTTTGTTCCAAGCTAGACTCAAGTACGGCTTTTAATGTATTTTTATGGGTAAGAAAATCATTGTAAAAACGTTATAAAGACAATCCTTTCATAGTTATTTGGAAGACTTATGTATTCTATACAAAAAAAATCAACCACTTACCCTTAACATTAATATCTATTCCTGGTACAGTCAGAAGACGAACCAATTTCTTCAGATTGTTGCTTTTGCAAGCAATATGCAGAGCAGTCTCCCCTAGCATGCAAAATTCATAGAATGAAAGCAAAAGAGAAAATCATGGCAATAAGTAAAGTGAAAGGAATTAGGAGTGCTATTTGTCAGAGCATTCATTCATAACAAAGATCTCCTCTGCACAGGGCAAATATCTTTAAAGAACATCAAAAAAAAGCTCACAAAACTTCTCTTGTCATAGATGCACCAAGGATTGCACTACTAAAGGGTTAATCTAGGAATTATCTCTCCCCCCCCTTTTTAGTTGTAAAATGTTTCAGTCACATTATAAAAGCACCAAATGATCACAGAACAACATGCCCAAAAATGCCTCAGGTTTGAAGCTGCAAAAGTTTAGAATGCAGTTGCTCCCCCTTAATTATATTCATGAAGCCACATTAGATGCATGGCTTTTTTTGATACAGCATTTGTAGCTTAATTCAAATGAATGTTTCTGTCCAAGCACGAGTGCCTCTACATGCGCAAGTATAATACGAAACTTCAAATCTGGTAACAGATGGTTTACTGCTTCTCAATAGGCTGTCTGGCTCATGTACAGTACCAGAGTGAAAAGAGGGGGATGGGGGAAATGCAAGAGATTAAAACGAATGAAGCAATCTTTTTCTTAAAACACACACACACGCAACCTTATTTAGAACTAGAAAAAGATTAAACAACAAAATACCCTGAAATATGACTTACAAACTTCTAGGCAGCAGTGCAATTGCCGCAGACCAGGTAATAAAACGACTAACCTACAATATTTTGGTGAACTGATTGTATCAGAACAAGAGCATATGAAACATGTTGCCCAACAAATAATACAAACTTTTAAAAAAACCTTTTGTGTCATTGGATTGGGTCATTATTTGCCTATATGTAGGAAAGGTAAAGTCAAGCCTTTCATTAAAAAGCACACTGCATAATATGAATCCATTATAAGCCACTTTACCAGGCCTTGCTCCCTATTCAGAACATTATATTTTTGCAAAAGAATATTTGGATGTTTGTTATGAGAAAGTTCAATATCCTACCTTCAAATAGTTCTATATTAAATGATAATTATATGCCAATTACTGCACACATTCATATTAATAAAAGAAAAAAAGAAATAAGCCTTAAGCAATTGTTACCATCACAATTCTTGAGAAATTGGCACAGACTGAGAATAAAATATAAAAATCCATGCGAATTATTTTTTTAAAAAAATTCCTTTTATTTCAGTATAGGAAGAACATTTTATTCGGACTGCTCTTACCTTTCCTGACAAATGTCAAGCTTAAATTCATCACAATTCTATCACAGAAACCCTATCAATTGTACTGTAGTGCATTTCACTGAATTTGTGCTACAAGTAAAACTTGGGTAAATTACATTATTCCAGTATAATGAACAGAGAAACCACAACTGCTTTGCATAGCTTGGGCTGAATGCTGAGAAGAAGAAAATACTCCATAGGCTTAATAAAGATATGTAATACAGCATGCACTTCAGGCTTTGTTCACAAAATGTCTAGGAGTGGAGGAAAGCAAGAGAATTAGACTTTCAAATCAGAAAATAATGCTGATCCTTTCCAAGCACAGGTTGAGACCCATTAGTGAAGTAAGACAGTCAGGATCCAAATGGATTTATTTAAGGTACCAGTTAAAAGGGGGGAATTCTGCAAAAAAGGGTCATTCAGTCATATATACGACTTTCCAAATTTAAGTATCTGACGGTACGCAACATGTAAAGCAGGGAAGCGATGCCTGGCTTATGTAATTGTGTGATACTGCTTTGCTGCAAATATCTTTTATATTTTCAGCATGTTAGAAGTGTATAATACCTTTAAGATTAATCTTGTAAACATTCATGTGGTTAGCTGAAGAATGGCAATTTTCTTTACCATGCAATACTGTAGGCATGGTTTTCCTTTCAATATTTTTTGTTAGAGGAGTAGAGTTATCCTTGGTTTGTACACTGCAAAGAAACAAGCATGGAAAAGAGGGCATTACACTATATGTTTACATTAAACACAACTACTGTTTATTACAAGAATATTCACCATTCTGACTGCTCGCAATTAATACAGAAACAGCAATATTTAACACAACAGCACATAACTATCCCCAAAATTCAATGAAATAAGAACAATCAGTATATAGAATATAGGTGTAGTCAGAAAGATACACACTCCCTGGTATACACACAAACCAATGTGCCCATCACTGAGAGAGAGCAAGACATCATAGGTCACTTAAAGTTCAAGAAATGGGTCGGGTCAGATGCTGTCCCTCAAAGCAGAAGACTAGTGGTGGTGTAGATGTTACTTACGGTACATCAGGCAGGACTTTGGTTTGGTTTTGCTTATCGCCACATAGCAGCAACAATGCCCTCTGAGACTCAGGGCATGGCCATTGCCCTACGTTCTTCTTTTCTTTCTGCATCTTCCCCTTCTCACACACTCCAGCCTGTAAAGTAGGTAGATAGCAACAAACCTGTTGCAAGAGTGACATTTTAGTCTGAGCATGTTGAAAGATTGCAATAGCAATATCAGAGTCTCCTGGCATTTAAAGCAAACATCTTTAAATAATGCCTTTCAGATAAACATGCTCTGCAGCTTTTTAATCATTCTTAATGCCAAAGTAACTCCCATGAAACACATTTCTTCTGTTCTATACCCGTTATTGGGAATTCAAAGTGTCTCAATTTCCTATAGTAGAAAAATACAAGGGGAAAAAAATAGCACGAGAAATTTATAGCTCTGTCCTTGAATTACTGTGTCTAGTAACTATATACTGTAATGTAGCCTTCGATGTGTTGCATTGTTCTTCAAGCAGGACTGAATCTAGGTTTTTTACTGATTTTTTTTCCTGTACTTTCTTTAGGAAGGAGGAAACGTGTGATTTAGGAAGCCCTATCTTTTGAAAAGTTAATGTTTAAACTTTTTTTCCTACCTTCAGTATGTTCTGTTCACAGGAGGCTTTTTGATTCAGTGGAGATTTGATCTGATCAGCACTAAGACAAAGAATGATTTTTATTTCTATCTTTCCTTCTGCAACTCTGTAATGTTTTCCTCCCTGCAATTTGCCTCACAATACACAGAACATGGTGGGGAAATTGCAGAAAAGAAGAAATTGAAAGTGCTACCTACTGTAGCTTCAATTGAACCGAAGGCCCTCCCAAGCCTTCTAAAAAGAAGAAAAACTCTTGTCTACTGGTATCTTCTCCACTGGTATTTTTACCATGATGTTTATCTTACTGAAAGATGCCTAAACTAGGTGAAGAAATTCTTTCACTCAAATATATAAAGTGATTATTTGCTCAGCTAGAGAAGGGAAATGCAATGTTACTTTCCTCTGCCTGCCTATAGTCCAGGATTATTAGCAGCCCAGGTAAGCTAAACTTCAGTAAGTCAATAATATCTGTTGGGAACTCTTTCTTATATATTCTAGTTTTAAGAACAGGTCTTAAAGGAAGGTCACTATCTTTTGTCAAATTACAAACTGTGAACTATCGTTCCAAAAGTTCAGAGCAAAATATGAAATATTATATATCAGTAGTACGGGTATTTGTAAGAAATGTGTCAGGCAATGACAACACACGCGTTAGGCATCTGCAGTACCTACTTTACTTTCTTATACATATGTAACATATAATAACTGCACATAAATAGAAAAAATGTTATCATATTTGGAGAAAGCTGTTGTGTTTAACTTTGTGCCATGTATGCTGAGGTTATAGTAGCTTATGGTTCCTTAGGAAACACACAGTTTGATCAGAATTGCTTTAACTTCCACATGGAACTATAATTATTTAGCCCCTCTCAAAGATCCTACCAATGTTAAATGAAGACCACAGCAGGTAAGAGTACAAACAAATAAAATGGCTTAGGTAAGAAAAAGATGAATAAGAAACACAAAGTCTCAGATCGGGAAATCTGAAGGTGCAACAGAACAGCCAAGTCATTAACATGGAAAGTTGAAGATCTTAAATTTCCCCTCAGAAGACTTTGAATTTTCATCCCAGCCCTGCTTCCTGTTTCAGAGGAAGGAGCTTGGCCATCATCCAGGCATCAAGTGTGTGAGGTAGACTGGTCTCATCCAGTGTGCTGCCTTTTTCATGATTAAAAAATGTAAAAGGCATAGTTATTTCCATTGTGCAATCACATGGCTGAGAAGAAGTGTAGAAGCAGATGATTTGGCCTTCACCAAACAAAATCAAACTTTGTTTAAAAAGAAAGCATAATTTCCTTTTTATCTTCAGATATTGATATACAAATAGTCAATGTTAGTACAGTACAGATAAATTATAGAGGTGTTCATAATATGCCTGGCAACTTAAAAGAAAATTCCAAAAGAAAATGTAATGTTCTAGGTAGACCACAAGATGGGAATGATCTAGTACAGATACAAGGTTCTTGGGTGAAATTTTAAAAGAAATGCCGCCGGGATTTCATTTTATTACAAATCATGAGAATGTTAAGATGTATAAAATACAAAGATATGCAAAATGCAAGTATGTTCATGCTCAGTTGGATATCAGTCTTTCACTACAGTCCAGATCAAGAAACAGACTGCACAAGTATTACTGGAACTCTGTTTTCTTGATATAGGGTATAGTAACAGGATTTTGAAAGTTTAACAGCATTTTCCCTCCCTCTCTTTTATACTCAGGAATTAAGGCAAAGCTAGTTTTGAGTTTCTTTCTAGTATTCTTCTAAATCAGGGGTCTTCCTGCTTGACAATTATATGACTTCGTGGACTTCAACTTTCAGCATTCTCCAGCCAGCATAAAAGTTGAAGTCCACAAGTCTTAAAGTTGCCAACTATGGAGACCTCTCTCTTAAACCATCTCTTTAATTACGGGCTTAAATCATGTCTTGCTAATTGCTATCATACTGTTCCTCCATGTTTGTGGATCTCCATTCTGGAGTAGCTTCTTTATGCACTGTATATCTCCTTGTGAAGATGGGGATTGAGGACTTCTGATAAACAGGTAGATTCACAACAAGAGAGAGATGAAATCAACAGTAAAGGACAGATCAGAATAAGAGTAAAGGAGCAAATGGCACTTACCATTTTTTGAAGTGAAAGCAGTTCATTAGAAAGAGTGCTGTTTTGGAAATAGAGATTTTTAAACACAGCTTCTGCAACAAACATTTCAAGCCACGGAGATGAAATAGAAGAAATGAATACTTTTAATTCCTCGTATGAAAAATCTAAAAATAAGGGGAGCAAACATTAAACCTTAAGATAAGTAATTTGGAAAAAAATCCAGATTTGTAATGTTTGTCAAACATTACATTTTTGTAGTATTTATTTATTTAAATTATTGTTAATGCAATTATATGAAGTTATAAGCGATTAAATTAATAAAAAGTGCAACAATTTCCAAGACAATCTTTATCAGGTTTTCAAGCTTAAATTAAAAGCTACATCTCTCTAAATAGAATCTGTATCTGTATTATGTTTTAAAGTAAAACACAGATTCAGAAAAACCTATGAGTCAATTTGGTATATAAGGGAAAAAATACCATGGCAATATTCTTATTAATTCAACTGAAATTGTTACAATTTTAACTATAATCTCAAAACCTGTACTAGAATCATTGCCAATATGCTTGTATGTACTTAGACTTACATTATGTCGACCCAAATCTAATATATGGCATAAGCTATTAGTGATCTATACAATTTTCTCCCGCAAAATCTTTGCTGTAGCAAATAGTTTCAGTTGTAGTTATATACTGTCACTGTTAAACTGATACAAGTATAGCTCTGAATTACAAGTTCTATCATCTACTTATGGAGCATGTTATGAAAAGGCCAATTCTAAAAATATTTTTAGCCTTATTCTTTACCATACACCTTACAAAAGTTCAAAATAATTCATTAGGGAAGTATGAATGAGAAGTTCATCTTTTTGGAATTGTCTTTTTTGGAAAAGAAGTTGTCACAGCTACATAAAGTTTTTGATAGCATATACAATCAGTTTGCATTCTGCATACTATACAGCCGGTGTTGTGTAATGCTTAGGGTATCACGTTAGAAACCAGGAGATTGTGAGTTCTAGTACTGCCTTAGTCATAGTGCGAGCTGGGTAATCTTCAACTAGTCACTCATTCTCAGTCCCAAGAAACCAGCAATGGCAAACCACTTCTGCAATCTTGCCAAGAAAACTGTAGGGACTCATTAAGTCACAGGACTCAACACTGACTTGAAGACACCAAAAAGAAAAAACAAAACCACCCAAACCAAAAGTGCATACTAAGATGAAAAAAGAGGAAGGTGTATGTTCTATTAGTGTATACAAGACATACAGTGCCAAATTTCATTTTATTTACTTCCGTGGCCTGCTTCTGAGTGGCTCAAGACCAGGTAGTGGGCTGCAGCTCGGGTTGGGGACTCCTGCCTTAAGTTACAGTAAAATGATGAAGAATTAGTGCAATGTTCCACAAAATTAAGGGGCATGACATGGGTAGCTTAGCAATGTCAATCACTGGATTCTGAGATTTTTTTAAAAAAACCACCT
>JANHFO010007393.1:37390-51565 GCA_032468095.1 Pareas carinatus
GCTCCACGGGACGCTCCAAAGCCAAAGGATCGCCCAGCAGGCTATATTCGAGCGTCCCGCGGAGCGATTTCCGCACAGCTTTGGGGAGTATTCGCTCCATAAAGCGCAGACACTTTCCCCCTTTTTTGGGGGGGGGAGCGCGTCTTATGGTGCGAAAAATACGGTTATTTAACAACTGCAGCGACTCATGTAACAAATGTGGCAAGAAAAAAAATCACTTAACAAATTTCTCACTTAGCACCATATTTTCTGGGCTCTATTGTGATTGTAAGTTGAGGACATGTGCCAATGGTCAAGAAACAAACAATACCCCATTAATGGAACTACCAACTCCGACAAACTTAGACAAGCAACTCACAGCAAACAGTGGGATAATCAAGGAACCATCACTTGCACCAACCCTCACAGGGCAGGCTACTAGTATTTAAAATGAGAGTAAAATCTACTCTCTCCTAGCACTGATAATGTTACCTAGTTAGGTAATGAAATTCCTGCAAGAAAACAATCAAACTCAGAGAGTACCAAGGACCCTCAGTTCAAACTTGAGCTACAGATATTTCCTTATACTGATAAATGATAATCTTTCAGAAGCTGAAGTTTATGCCTTTTAATAAAATGTGTTGCATCCTATCGAAGTAGCAAGAAATTGAACTCCTGTTGTTCCATTTCAGTTAGCTGTTCAAGATTTGAAGAAAGTTAAAAAGAGAGAACTATGAGAATATGTGAGCAGTCCTCTGCTTCAAAGGGAATTAAATATCTAGATTCCAAAAGAGGTGGAGTGACTTGCATTTAAGAAACAGAACTAAGCAACAGCATCCTACACTTCCTTTTTACACATCTACCTTTTGCAATTTTTAAATGCCCCAACAATAGTGTGAGCAACAACAGAAGGATCAAAAAGTCTTTGTTCCATCTCAGTGTTGGTCATGCAGAAAAGAATAAGGCTGCTTATATTAGGTTGCAAATTGAGAAAGTATAAAATTCCTGCTGAAATCCTGTTCAAGTACACCTTTATGGTTAGAAATTGTCAGGCCTTAATTCCTTGTTTAAAAAACTTCAAATGAAATTAAATTGAAAAACCATCCAACTTCTCACCTTTTATTAACTTTTTTTAATTAGTGTTTCTATGGAGTCACATGTAAATGAAGATAAGCAGAAAACAAGACAGGCTGAAAGCGATGTTCAAAAAAATGCTAAGAAGATAATAGAGGTATTATGTTTACCTATTTACATAATCTATATTAAATAGAAAATATAAAGGTATATTATATATTGGTGTTTTACTTAAGCAAAATCCTAGTGCAAACAAAACCTGTACATATTTTAGATGGTGTTTGAAACATTTGGAATGAAATATGTTATTTTGATTATATAAAATTAATTATATAATATGTGTTTGTGTGTATATGTATGTGTGTTTGGGTGTATATGTATGTGTGCTTGTATGTGCATGTAACATTAGTTATATGGCAAGTATAAATGTTAGAAAAGATTTAACTTTATTGAAATTGATTAGGGTATTTTTTTTTGTATGATGCTGAAACCATGTCATCCTTAACCTTGAGGTTCTTGTTACTCTATTTTTGTTTGTGAAAAGCTTTTAGCGTTACTTTTCCTCTACTTTATTAGATTAGATGGATTAAATTTCTGTCTACAAAACAGTGCGCTACAATAAGTGTAAGAGCATTGAGCTTCTGTTATTTGAGGAAAGCACTTGGTAATAATGCAATATTAATGTAGTTTCCATTATTACTTTTTTAAAGGCAAGAATGTATTTTATGCATTATATTTCTATATGGTTGGTATTTAAAATATAATCATTTGTGACATGTTCAGCATCAATGTTATTAAGGATGATCACCTTTTTCCAGTTATCTAATGAAGCTGATGCAACTGAATTACTGGAAAAACAGTACCAAGAAAAGTTGTTGCAAGAAGTGGCAAAGGTATAGTTGTATTAAGATATATAAGTGTTTAAAACCAATCAAAAAATAATAAAAATCTGAGTGACCACAGGTGCTCCCCTCAAATGTGGGCAGCATTAACATTCAAAAGCCCATTGAAAAACTGGATTTTAACAGCTTTCTAGGCAGATGTCCCAAATTGTGGGAGGAATTCCATAAAGTGGGAGCTGTCATCAAACATTATCACATGCTCACATGAAAGTAGGTGATACTCAACATCTTGGGATGAAAATGCTAAATGGAGGAGTTCTGTCTGGAAAAGGTGTCTTGGAGGTAGCTAAGAACCAAGTCATGTAGAGTTTTAATGGTAAAAATCAGCAGTTATACCTGTAAATCGGTGTAAGTGCTCATGGTTGTAGCAACTGTCACGGATAATTGTATTCTCTATCAATTGCAGTTTATAAATAATATTCAAAGATAGTCTTATATAGAGTGCATTGCAGTGGACTACCCTGGTTCTATTGAAACAGGAATTGTTGCCATGTCCTCCCATTCCATGTAGTGCCACAACTGGCACACTAGCCAAATCTTGGCAAAAGCCCCCTAACGAAAGCCTCTGTCTTCCTATCCAGAAGTAATAGTGAGTCCAATAGAATTTGGGAGCAGTATCATATCATCTAGAGATGTGATTGGAGCTGAATTCCCTTTTTATTAGGATTCAACTTCAGCTTTATTTTATCTTATCCAATACCTTATAAACTCTAGGCACTGATGAAAACACTCACTGAATCTCCAGTCCTGTCTGGAGTGTAAAGTGCCTACATTTGATGACTGTATGCCGTTAGCATATTAATTATACCTCACCCTAGATAACCTTCACAAATATGATCATGTACATATTAAAATGTAGTGCAGAGCGAATGGTCCCCCTGTAAGACTCAACATGGGACTGATCTTTGAGCCCAGATTGTCTTCCCAGATAAATTGCTATTCTTCCTTTTAGAAAGAAACTCTGTAGGAACATTGTAATACAACACACCAACCTAAAACATTCACAGCATCTTCTCACGTGTGCAGTGCATGCATATATACTATAAAACCTTATGTGTTCAACATTTTCACAGCATTTTAGTTCAGTACTTAACATATAAAGCATTCATTTTACTTCCACCATTCAACATAACACTATCATTTCCATATAAATCTCTAAAACATTTATTCCAACATTAATTCATTTCAGTTTCATATCACATCATTTTGTCACTTATTTTTAATTATGATAACTTTTTTGGAAGCTCCATGTTTAGCTATTTCCCTGGCAGAGGCTCATATTTGGTACGAATGTTAGAGATCATCTAGTTCATCCTTGTACTCTGTGTAGGCTGCACTGGAGCATCTCTGATAGATAACCATTCAATCTCCGAAGTCATTTATCTGGGGCAAATTCATAATACCATGTGGCAGCACTTTCTGATATCTAGCCTGAACCTCCTTTGTGGTGATTTTAACCCTTTAACTCTTTGATTGATTCTTCTTGTGTGCGGCAGCACTTCACATATTTGAAGGCTACTGTTTTGTCCCCTTTAATTGGTTTTTCTATAGGCTAAAGATGCCCACATCCTTTTGTTGATCCTCATTGTTTGGTTTCCAGAATTTTAACTTTCCTGGTGGCTTTCCTATGAATCTACTTTTATTTGTAACTGTTCTTTTTGAATTATTGTGTGCATAAGTAAACACAATACTCCAAATGTGCAGGGCAGATTCATCAAGGGCAGAGAAGAGTGGGGCTGTTATTTCCTCTGATTTAAACTGTGTTCGTGTTAATGCACGTCAAGTTAGTATTTGTCTTATTAGCTGTACCAGACTGCTGGCTCATGTTTAATTTGTAGAAATGGAAGCATGAATGAAGTAGTTCTTTGTGTTTCAATGTTTTTATTAAGGTGGTGGTAACCATGAGTATAGAATTTGCACAGCAAACTGAACTTGCAAGAATCGCTAATCTAAATGAAGAGGAAATTTCATTGATGAAACCAATAGGAACTCAGCTGGAGAATAATTACCATAAAAGGGAATATCTAGAAGAATTAAATAGTCACATAAATGAGAAGACAAGCAATGTGCCTGAAAAATTGTGTGGTAAAATGTTATCACTTGAAGGACAATTTGAACTTGATGCAAAACAAGCTACACTATATGAAGTAGAACATTTTAATCCAAAGCTTTCAACAGACTGTTCCTCCAATGAAGAACTTATTGAAAAGATACCTCTGGTAAATAAATTTTAAGAATACAGTTTAATTTTTTTGAGATTCTCTTTTACTTTCGCCTGTACATAATAGTATGTTAGCATGGCTGTGACAGGACAATATCAGATTTCTTTAGAACAGTACTTGAAAATTTCCTTCTGGATTTTCCTGCCATTTTTAGCATGTCAACTAAACAATTTAGAATGCTGTATCTATGGTTTGTACATTGTTACATGCAAAAGAATTCTGATACATGCAGAAGAATTGGGGTCTCAGGCATGTTATAACAAACCAGAATTATAAGTCAAGAAGTTAAAAGAGGAGGAACTCAGAAAATCTATTCTCACATAACACTAAATAAATTTGAGCCCAGATTCCTGATTTAGTTCTTCCTGTTGGCAGAAACTGATCTATTTCATTGTTGACTCTTTGCAACCATGTAGGTAAATAGAATATTCTCTTTGTATTTTTGATCCGTGTGATTTTCTTAGTAAAAATACAGGAGTGGTTTGCCATTACTTTCTCCTTCTCAGTATGAGTTTATGCCATTCCATTGTCACTAAAATGATCATCTACTTCTGCCATTTTCCTGTGTCACAGCTGTCCAATCCAAGTGCCTCCTTCCTTTAGCTGGACAGTGGAATGACCTCTGCTTTGGGTGACTCTGTTTGGAATATATACTTTTGAGCATATATTCCTGATATTTTTCATTCATCCTTCCCAGAAATATCCCCACCACCACAATGAGGCATCACAACATTATTTGGGGGATGATAGGGAATGGACCTTTTTTTTGTAATTTGAATTTTTGTAACAGCCCTTTATAATTTTGCATAAAATATAGTTTGAGACCTAAGTGAAAAGCCTTAAATTAAAAATTCGTAAAATTGAATTAATTCAGTGTTTGTAAATAGGTGAATAGACAAGTTTCATCTAAAACTAATCTTTACAAGTATAGTAAGAACACACACAAGCACACACAAGTGCAAATTCCTGTGGGTAAGGGTTTTTTTTAGAAATAAGTCACATTGTGATGAGCAGGGCTTGCTCCTTATTTACTGTGTTTAGGGTTGCAGCATACAGCAAAATGTTGTGGTCTGCTTTTTAATTCGTATTAAGGGAAAGTTATATTCATGTTTAAGATATCATTATTAGTTTGGAACATATTTCTACCCCCGCCCCCCCCGTTTATTAAAATAAATTTTTTAGAAGCAATGAAAAATACATTTTATTTGGACTGAAAAGTAGCAGGCCTGAAATTAAAATATAGTGAAATGATTCCTAACAAACAAAACATTGAAAGTGGCTGATACAAAACTTACAACTTACCTATAATCAAAATATGTTATCATAGCCAAGAAGATTTATGCTTCTATTCTCTTTTACAGATAGTCCTCAAGTTATGACTGTATTGAAGCCTGTCTATTAGGGTCGGAAGTCAGGACAAGCATTAAATGAACTGCCTCAAGTAATGATCAGCCATCCCTGCTGTCCCCCTTGCACTTGTTAAATGACTGTTTGAGTTGTTAAGTGGAGCATAGGATGCCTCAAGGTAGAAGAGATCTTGTTAAGCCTAGTGCAGGCATAGGTCCACCCTCTGAAGGCCTTCTCCACTCCACCAGATACCCCATACTTGCTTCCTGTCACTTGGGGGTCCCACATGCTCCTGTTCACCTCTGTTGCTGTTTATCTTTTACCTTATAGCACCTTCTGGTAGCTCCAGCAGCGACTCTAGACTCCATAGCTTTGGCACAGAAACATGTGCCACTTTCAAAGTGACTGTAATGAATTGTGGGCCCTTCAAAATGATGCTTGCTTCCAGAAGGGAAGGAGGATTGCATCCTAGAGAAAAGGAACTAGTTCTTTTTCCCCAATCCTTCCTGCTGGCACACACCTGTCAGCACAGCTGACTATCTTTTCGGGAAAAAACAATGAGGAAAGAAAATGCTGTACGCACCTGCCCTTTTTGATTCTGTCACTGCCCTTTGTTCTGTCAAGATACCTCTGTCTTTCTGGAGGGGGAGAATCAGTTTCCTATTGTTTTTGGAGGTTTCTGACATGATCAGTTGGTTGTTGGGAGACTGCAAATTTCTCCTGGCTCTTGCTAGGCTTTGGGAAGCTAGCCCTTCCATGCAGAGGCAGCAGCTTTAGGGCAAGTTTCCCAAAACCTTTCCCTTGCTTTGACTCCTCCCCTCCCCCAGAAAACCACATTTCTTCAATTTAAAAAAAAATGTTGGGAGAGACAAACTTTCTGCAGCTTTTTGCTTAGAGGAGCTACGTAAAAAATTCAGCTCATTAGGCTATAATGCAACATGTACAGCAAACAGGACAGAAAATGGATCCTTGAAAACCTTTTTGCTGGTTGTATGACTGACTTTAGGACTCAGTTAGAACTTACCTTTAGCGTCCTAGCTGTGTCCTAAAGTTAGTCAAACAAACAGCAAAAAAGTGGGTCCTAAAGGCTAAAGTTTTTGAGTTGCATTTTTTTCTCTTTAACTCAGGGTAAAAAGCTGCAGAAATATTTTTTTTGCTTTCTTTCAACCTTCCTTCAACTCTTCATCTTGGAGTCAAGGTTTTTAAAAGAGGTAGAGATTGGTGGATGGTGGTGAGGACTTTAGTTTTAGCACTTAATGGTGTGTGTGTGTGTGATGGAGAAAGATCAAGAAGTTTATGATTGACCATGGGCATGCAAGCCCTGCCTCTTCCCACAGCCTAGCAAGAGCCAGGAGAGGTTTGCAATCTCTCGATAGTCAGCTGATCAGGTCAGGAAGCTCCAGAAGCAGCCACCATTTCCCAAGGAATTGTTGGAATGCTGAAAATGGTGGCTGTTTCCATGAGATATGAGCAGCAGACAAAGCAATGCAAGGTCCTATGGAATGGGGTGGGGAGAAACGCAGGGGGTGTTACTGCATTCCTCTGGTCAATCATAAATGTGAATACAGGGACGCTGCAGTTTTCATAAATTTGAAGCAGGGTGATACGTAATTTTGGGGCATGTTCGTTAAGTGACCCGTCGTATCTCGAGGACTACCTGTATTCCATTCTTTTTCTTAACAATTCTTCCTACCTCTTATATTTTATCTATTTACCCAGCAAACATATTTCAACTGAGCATAACAGTAAAAAATAAAAGTTGAGGATCTTCCATTTGCCATTGGAATGGATTATCGTCTTCAGGGCAACAGCTTTTTATAACTGTCCACTTCTAGAATTGCTTATCATAAAATGAAAATTCTTTCATGGCTGATATTCCATTTTTAACACTTATAAACAAAAATTTACAGGTTGCAAACGAAGTTTCAGCTTCCAGCATCGTTATTTCAAGCCAGATATTGTCTTATGAGGAGCGTCTGGAAGATATGCGTCAAGAGCTTGTTCGTCAGTATCAAGAACACCAGCAGGCAACAGAAATGTTAAAACAGAGTCACATGCAGCAAATGGAAAGGCAGAAAGAAAATCAAGAGCTTCTCCTAGCAGAGCTCAATAGCCTTAAAATACAGTTAGCAGAGGTAATATGAACCTGTGAACTGAAACTTCTATAGTATTTCATATATTTGGGAAATTTTTAAGGTTCAATTTGTCGTAAAAGTTGTAAATATTATTGCAATACATTTCATGTGCTATGTTTGCTCTGAGTATGAAAGCTATTTCTTGTTAATAATATCCCATATATCATTAATTTTACCTCCTAATGTGCGCAAATAAAGAGATAGGTTAATCCCGGTGAGTTGGGCTATTTATTAAATTATATGGGAGAATCTGATACCACATACAACTGTCATTATATTTTTCTTGTATTTGTTTATAAATTTTGATTTTGTTGCATTTGCATTGTTTCTAACAGGATGTCTCCTTTTGTTTTTAGAATATTGATGAAAATGTCATTACAGAAAGAGAACAAATGCTTTTAGATGAATTAGAATCACTAAAGAAACAATTAATAACTGGGAGAGAAAAGCAACTCTCTGAGTTAAAAAACAGCAGTACTCAAACACAGGTAAACTTGGATTGTCGTTTGCTGCTCTGGTATATAAATACAATGGTATAACTATTCAGTCTAGGTCGTTTCCAAATTTACTTAAATGGATGTTGATCACATAGGAAGGTGGAGTTTAGCTGATATTCTATTGAAATAAGCCTTATTTTAATATTGCTATAGTAACATCCAACAGGGAAGCAAGAAGTTATTTACTTAGCATAACTATTTAATTCTCACAGGCTGTGGCTAAAGTTCTTCCATTTCCAGAGCTAGATGTCCGATAACAGGATAGTTAATTATTATTTAGAATTGTTAAAACTTATGAATTATTTTTTAAAAACATCTGCATATCTGCATGAATTAAAACATATGGTGGTTGCAATATGACTGGATTTTTGTCTCTTTTTTCTTCTCTCCCATTACCAAAACTTACCCAGAATGAAAGTGTGAGTCAGACTGAAAATAAAGAGCATATTTTAGAAGTTGAAAATGGAGAAGAAAAACATGAACAAACTTCTCTTGACATTCTTTCAAAAGAGAGGTAAGCTGTCAGAACGGCTAAAATGTTTAGATGTCTTCTTTGTTCAATTTTTCTGTCATTTCAGTGGAATTAATCCATTCTTATTCATTATTAATAGGATTCTTATTAATAGACGTTAATCTATTTCTATTAATTATTTTTCACCTCTTATTTAAAAGTAAGTATGTTTTTTAAGAACAGTGAAATTTTCTTCCAAACCATAAATGCAGTTGTGTTTAGGTATATGAATCTTGACTAAGAATGTAATCTGTTTCTAAAACTGAAAATGATATATGCACGTGCATAAAATATAGCTAGTGATTGCTTTGTCTTCCAAGGATTTATCTGTGTGCTGGGCTGTGGTCATGGCCACACATTCTGGAATGTAACTTTACAAATTATTAATCCCTATATAAAGAAATTACCCGACATATACTGAAAACATGCTTATTCATTTGAAATTAACTTCCATTAAATTCAGTAAGCTCAGTTGATATATATCACATTTCACAGCATATATGTTATGATAGTAAATGAGTTCTAGCTATTAAATATTTTAATATGTGAATATTTTCTAGTGACCATTTTTTTCTGAAAAACAATTTGTAACAAATGGTTTAGTAAACATCTACTTTGGGAGACTATTATACTTCATTTCTTACATATAAGGGAATATTTGATGCTTTCTTGATCATAGTTTGTTATCTGAAATCAAATGTAATAACCATTATCTGTGAGAAAATAACTTTTATGAGCAATTTGAGATTGTGGGGTAGAATTTAGTAAACAGTTCTTTATTTCAGTTTTAGCAAATTGATAATCTTATTTGTTATTTAGGAAATATATTCTCTAAGTAAAGTTGATACACATACTGATGTTATAAATATTTTAACTCAAGATAATTCCAATTCATAATTTCTAAATTGTAAAATAATCCACTCCTATTTTTTTAATTCATGTCTTGTTTCAAGTGATTTAATTAAATAATGCCATGAGTTCTAATCTCTGTGTAAAAGACGAACTGTGGAAGTAAACACCATAATGTATTTTAATTTTAATTTTTTTTATTTTATGAGTTCAGATGTACTTTGCAGAGAGCCAATAGTAGACTGATGAAGATTCTGTTGGATATTGTGAAGACTACTGTAGCTGTAGAAGAAACAATAGGACACCTTGTTGTGAAACTTCTAGATCAGCCACCAAAATCACAGTTCCTTTTAAAAAGCCTTGCATGGGAGGCAAGAGCAGAAGACACTGTAAAATCAGGCATCTATGTGGGATATGAGCCAGGTACGTTTAATAAGGTTATGTTCTAGGTCTTTTATACAAAAAGTATTTGTGATATTTATTATTAATAATTTCAAGCTGAAATGTATTGAGTGTCAGACCCAAGCCTAGAGAGAAGATAATTGAATTCAATCCTTTAGTAAATTATACCTAATGGGCAGAATCTTGCCAAACTAAGGCTATAACTTTCTGGCCTACTAAATATATCCTGAGAAATTCTTGGTTGTGACCATCCTGAACCTTTTCCCCCTCTTCGCTAGCCAGTTTTGGGCTGCACAGTCCCTTAATCTGGGCCTATTTCTGGGGAAATTCTTTGTTGCCAAACATCTCCTTCACTTTTTCTGCAGTGCACATTTCAACACATTGAGAGACCCTAAAATTCAATTTATCATTAAATGCTATATGGAAAATTAACATTTCTGATCTATAAATAATGTAAATTCACCATTTTAGCCATTTACAATGTTTTTCATCCTTGAATCCACAATTTGTTTTCAAAGTTATACTAATTTCTTAGATATGCTTGGAAATTTCTAATTGCACATTAAATAAATAATTAGTAATAGACCATAATTGCATTTTAATGGGATCTTAATGGTGACTTTGTTATCTCCCTATTATAACATCAGTCATGTCAGCTATCATCACAGCTTAAGTTTGTTTCAGTAAAATTATATACCTTTTTAAAAAAAGTTGTCTATCAACTGTAATATATGTGGTGTTTTTATAGTCAATATCCCTTTGTATCTTAGTAATAAAAATATGTTCTGTGTCTATCTCATAAATCCCATAAAGAAACTACGTATTTTCTTTGATTTAAACTAAGGATATGCAAAAGATTTAAATATAAGCTATTTTGATATTGAAATGAACCACTTAGAACTTAAAAGAGTTTAACAAATGCTGTTCACTGAAAATGTTTTAAGTTTGAAATGGGACTGTACTGAGCTTGCAATGCTTCTGGTAAGACTCAGGCACCTATTCTTGAGTTTAAAAAAATGACCTCTAATATACATTTAGAGAGATCTTATTATATCTGTATACCAACAAATAGGCCCTGGAAGGACAAATTCAATCTCTCACAACTCTCACAATTTCACCTGGAGAATTAGCTTATAAAATAAATTTGGAGAAAGTGGATGGAGGAGAATTTAAGGAGTGATATAGCATTAGATGATAAGCTAGACTTTAGCAATGTATTAAAACAACCTGAGATGGCTGTATTCTGCAATGACTTCTCCTGGTAAAATTTAACAATATATTATTAGAAAATTTATATAGCAATCTTTGGAAAATCTATTCTAAATTAACAGTTTATGGGTCAAAGTATTGGTCGGCTTAAACTTACAATCATTCATTTAATGACTGTTCAGAGTTACAACATCGAAAAAAATGACTTACAACTAGTATTCACATTTACAACTATCGCAGCCTCTCCACAGTCAAGTGATTACACTCAAGTATTTGGCAATTGGCATGTATTTACCACAGTTGCAATGTCAAAGGGTCATGTTATCACAAACATGTCTTTCCTAGCTAGCTTCTGATAAGCAAAATGGGAGGAGCTGGATTTGCTCAACAACCACCTGATTCACAACTGAGTAATTCGCAAAAATGGTTGTAAAATCAGGCATGAGTCACTTAACAACTGCTTTTCTTAACAGTGGAAGGTCCCAATTATGGTCATAAGTCAAGGACTATCTGTAGAAGTTTACCTAAATAACTTTTAATTTTATAATTGTGTTGGTGATTTCAATAGAGTTAAATGATGAAGTATATTTTGCTAAATTTTCCTACACTTTTTCTGACCTAAACATAATTTTCCCTTACTGTCTTGGCAATCTAATAGGAGTAAGTTGCCATTAAAACATTTAATTGGGTTAATTTAGATCTGTTCAATAGATTTATCAGCAATGATCACCATACCGAATTCTCACATTGCACTGGTCCTTCTTGATTGATTTTGCTACAATCTCAAGGAATTTGATCTCTTTCTAGAAAAGTGTCACCTAGTCTGATGATGACAATTTCTCTAGGATTTTAATAGTAAAAGCAGTTGATCATTTATTTCTAAAATCTGACTCTACTATCCTTATGGCACTTATGCTATATAGATACAATACAACTTTTTATACCACAATATACTTCAAAAATATAATTTTAAAATAGTAATTCGTATTATGTTTCTGAATTGGTTTTGCCTTTAAGAAATATAAAATTTAGATGATCATGTTTACAATCCAATGTTTCATTTCGCCTTTGTCTTTTCATTATGCATCCAGAATATTTAAACTTCAGCTTTATTATTAGTGCTTCCTATGAGCAGACTAGTTTTTCTATATCTAATTTTGTTTAATTATGTCCTCTTGTGGGCCAAATTATTCTCAACAATTTTCTCTTGCACCACAATTCTCTATTTCTAGAGAAGGTTTTTTTTTTACCTTGTCTGATGGTCTGGTTTTCACAAACGTGGCTTTGACAATGTTTTCTAGTACTAATGTACTAGAATTCATTGTCACTGTGATTTGCCTGCACTTAAGTGTTCTATCTAGATTTGTTGTCTTTCTTATACATAACAAATTTCTGTCAGTTTGTTAGCCAAAGTCAACAGCCTCTAAACCTTTGAGCCTAGGAACATAAAGCCTGTGATTTCACTTTCTTTCTTTTATTTGCATTGGATTGACATTGCTTGTTGGCATAATCTTCGTTTTTTAAAAAAATAATTTTAAGCAACAGATTAAATTTTGTACTCTTTTCTTTTATGTCTCAAGGGTGCTATTCTAAAAGGCAATTGGACATTCCTGTTTTTCCTTGAAAACATTTCACTGAAGAAGCAAGAAAGTCCAGTTGCCTTTTAGAAAAACATCTTTTACTTGGATGATTGAGAATCCCCATAGACATCTCTTTTATCTTGGGCAAGAATCTCCTTAAGTCTTCTTAGCTTCCAGTAATCAAAGGGATGCTATCAGCATATTTTGGTAATGATATATCTGTAAGATAAATAAAGTTTAACTTTGCATATCAGATAAATAGGATGATAGTATAACTCTTGGTTTATTTTCTTCCAAATTCCTAATTGTAACTATTGTTCCCTGACCACCATAGACATTCTTCAATAGGCAGTGAGATTGTATGATTTTGAAAGCTCTTCACAATTTATTTTCTGCTAAGTCAGACACCTTATCATGCTCATTAAAGCAAATCAAACATAATTCTTGAACTCTCATGCTTTTCCCTTGTTCCATTATTTAAAAGGGATAAATCTAATTACCATATTACATTGATTATAAGACACATGTTTTTTTGTATTTTGTACCATTCCTGGGGTGGCCAGCAGGGGGTGGCCTTCTCGCCACCATCAAGTCTCTGCTGCATCTCACAATCAGTGGCGTCTTTCACTCGATGTAATATGGTAATACATTACTTAAGGACCTCCAAGGGATACCCATTGACTTAGTTAAGGAGTTAACAGACAACAAAAATCTTCCAGTAGCCAAACTATAAGGACCTGTCCATAAGTTGCGAGAAATTTTGCGCTATCCAATGCAAAATTACTTTGAGTCAATATTACTCAATGGGAACTTGACTATTATCTTTTAAAGTTTCCTTGCTTTATTGAATTCATTATGCAATTGATTGCTTTAATTCAATAATTCAGTTAATGCAAAAATATTCTTTGTTATTAGATTTGTTCCAGCATAGTCAATTTGTACCAAAATTCTTAAAGAGAGCAACATTTCTTCCCATCAAAATTGTGTTTCACTGAAATCCTTTCTACTCTCACTACAGTGGCTGTTACTGGTGTCATAGGGTCAAAACAGTCATCAACATTTTATCCAATTCTCTTACTCATAATGAAAAGAATTGACCCTAGAAACAAAGTTGTCTGGTGAAGAATGAGCTTTCAGCCTTGGTGAAACTTCCACACAACATATTGAAGAATGCCAATAAAAGTCATGTTATTTACTACATGTTTTGTCTGCCATGGTTATCATGGGCAATAGAAATAGAAAAGATTAATTAAATGGTTTTATTCTGAATAGAACATTTCCCGTCTGGACTATTACAATGCTCTCTACATGGGGCTCCCCTTGAAATGCACCCGAAGACTCCATCTAGTCCAGAATGCGGCCGCGCGGGGGATTTTTGGAGCGAGTGGGCATGCCCACATAACTCCACTCCTGCGCGAGCTGCACTGGCTGCCAGTGGTCTTTCGGGTGTGTTTCAAGGTGTTGGTTA
>JANHFO010007396.1:0-14152 GCA_032468095.1 Pareas carinatus
TCCTTCCTTCCTTCCTTCCTTCCTTCCTTCCTTCCTTCCTTCCTTCCTTCCTTCCTTCCTTCCTTCCTTCCTGTTAGCATAATGGTAAAGTTTGGCATGGTATGACTTTACTTTTAGATTTAAAAATCCAAAGTAAGGCTCGCTGATTTTTTAAAATTGTAAGTATAAAAAATGGTTTATCCTTTCAAATATGTGCCTTATCTTCCCTCCTTTCCACTTGGAAGCTTTGGACAACATTTGGACAGATGGTAAGAAATTAGTGCAATTAAATGCCTTTCTTCTGTGCTTGCTCTCTTAAAGTACTCAGAGTAACAGTAAAATAGACCTTTGCAGATAATTTCTGCTACATTCCAAACTATCTTTCTAAAGATTGTAAAGCCCAGTTTAGAAAATTTCATTCAAATCAGTAAAGTTTAAATTAATCAATTGTCTCAGTAAAAACCAAAATGGTATTGACTTTCTTTGGGCTGGGACATATGGTTTTCAATCAATAATTGAGAGTTGAGTCAGATGTTCATTTTACAAAGAGCCAGATGTCTTAAGAGCCTAGGAAACTGTTTCATAAAGAATCTAGTTATGGGTCTAGTTAGCTCAGCCCTGACTCCTCTACATTAACTAAAAGGGTTCAGATATCAGTTTTTCCCAGCCTTCTATGGAAATCTCTCCCTCCCCTTCCCTCTCCCCTCTCTCCCTCCCCCCTTCTCTTTTCTGCTTTATCATTATTCAGTAGTTCCTTGTTTTAATTTCTATTCACTCAAGTGTTGATATTTTGTGTCTGAATAAAAACTATTATGATTAGGAATAGGTGTTTGTAGGGTACAACTGCAGAAGCGTTGCCATCCCACTGGAAAAAATGATAGATAGCCCGCCTTCAACTCTTATTTCTCATTAAGGTTGTTCAAACAGACCCTCTCTTTCCATGCTGAAGCAGCAACTTATCAGCGCTCCATTCCAGTTTACTCCACAGGTTGTCCTCATAGACATCTATTGTTTGGTCTGTGTTCTGGTGTTCCCACAGTGGTGTTAGTTTTCAGGAGCTTCCCTGCAGCTGAGCTGATCAACCTCTGACTCCAACTCTTGAGCTGCAAAGACCCGTTTGTAATGTTAATTCCTATAGTGACAGCAGGTGCTTTCCTCATTGATACATCCTCACTCCTTAGCTCTTCCTGCTCCGGGCTCAAGTCAAGGCATCATGCTGCTTGCTATCACTTTGCCAGGTCTTGTTTTGTGTTCAAGAAAACAGGGATACAGGGATAATAAGGCTGCAGTCCACTTTTTACACTGCCCTGTTAATCAACTGGCGGAAGCCATGATTGGTTCATGGGAAGTACAATTATTGAATTGTGGGACTGGAAGGGACGACAAAGACCAGGTAGTTCAATTCTCTGCAATTTTCAGAAAGACAACAGTTAGTTCATCTATGAAGGACGGCCTAGGTAGATAGTCCCAGTTGTGCTAATGTTACTGTCTCAATGTTTTCCTTTCCACTAAAATAAATTTGGATAACAGTAACTTATGGTCATTATTTCCATGCATTGTGTAGCATAGACACTCACAAAGTAAAGTTTTATAGGGATGACCTGGTGTTGATCTGTAGGTATCCTAAACTTGTGTGTATGTGTGGGTTGAAAAGATTTTTGTCCTAAATGTACATCTGTGTTATGCTTCCTAGCAATTACATGTTGGGAAGGCTGGCATATGCCAGGATGGTGTAATATAATGTAATGTAGAACAGTTAACAGCCTTCCTGATAGACAGTTGTAGTCTCAACTTCTGAGAGTTCTAGTTTCAGCACATCTGGATTATTCCAGTTTAGAGCAGACTGGCATAGTGTCTAGGTTTACTTGACCTGCCTGGAAGTGGGGACATACATTTCCATCTATCTTTTGAGGATAAAGAACTATATAAACTAGGCACATGTTAATACTGAGTTGAAATAGAATTCTTTGAATCAGTATTTTGATAGTTTTAGTAAATGTCTTCCCCCAGGGTTTTTTTTTTAAACAAGCACAAATGATTTGAATGCTACTTTAAAAAAAATTGCTAACAGCATGAGAGCTTGATTAATTTGCCTTGTCCTCAGGAACATCACCATGCAGCTTAAACATATTACTTGCAAATTATTAGACTGCTTTCCTGATCCCTGATAATTGATTCAAAACATTGTGATTAAATGAAATCTTAGAGTCACCAAGAACTTGTCAGAACTCTGACTTACTGTGACTAAGCAACTGGTTGGAGTTTGTCACTCATTGGCTCCTCCTATAAATGGGGGAGGCTAAACAAACTGTACAAGTTCTTTCCATGGTTTGCTTAACATCTTCTGGCTTATTCTTCTCCTAACAAGCTTGTTAGGAAGTAACACTGCAGTCTTTCTGCTTTTGATGGCATGCTAAACAAACCACAGAAGTTGCTTCTTGGGAGAAGCCAAGTGGAAACAATGGGGTTGTTCACAGCAGGCGGAAATGTTGGCTTAGTATCATATGTGAATGCAGCCAATATTGAATAATGCCAAGTAGCCTAAATGTATATTTGCTCACTCTCCCATCACCTGCACAATATTATTCTTTATAGTGTTTTAGAGAATTGTATGAAAACCATAGCTCAAAAGGTTTTCTTTTTGTTTTTGAACATTTTGGAAAAGATTTTGACAACTTCCTCCCTCTCTGACAGCTGATATTTTTGTTGCGCTATGATTGAGCTCACATCTCATGGTAAGTAATAAGGTAGTTGATTTGATATTGACTTAGTGTAGTGTATGAGTACAGCTAATCAAAATGTGTTTGGTAAACCATGGTTAAGCAATTCACAATTAATTTTAAGCCAGCCATGATGAGTAACCCTAGTTTACCATTTATTAATAGAGCAATCCTTTCAACAAATCGCTGTGGGATGGTGTAAGGCAAACTCAGCAAATGTGTTCATTCTGATATAGCTTAGTTTGACAAAATACTTTAAATCAGTGATTAACAATTGTGGGTTTATCAGAGCAGATTGAGGATTACTTTAAAACTGAAGTGATGCTGCTGGTTGCAGATTTCAGTCTTTGCTCTGTCTGCTGAAGAATTCTAGGAAAAAGATACTCATGCTTTTAATGTTTCTGGACATTTCGACCATATTTCTATCACTGTCTGCACTGGAATTGTCAGCAAACTGATTGCAGAGTGCACATGTTCCAATTTGCTGCTTTGCTTCTGCTTTACATCAAGTGCATGGCCAACAACAAACTTAGTACTCCCATTTCCAGGGTACAGAAGCATGCCATCGAATGATTCATACCCCTTGTTTGTTTTGTTTTTAGCAAAACACCCAAAGGTGGGTAGGCCATCCTGTAACTTTTGGGATCCATGTAGCTTAGCAAGAGTATCTGGGCAGGATACCCACAGCTCGCTGGTAGAAATGCTGCTTTGTCAAGAAGCCACTTTGGGATGGGATAGCAAAATTGCCATAAATGCTCCTGATAAAAGCAGTCCTGGCGTTTCTCTGGACTTAGAATGGAGGGTGAGAATTTTAAGGTGACCCAGGAGGAATATCCCTATTTGCTATTTACAAGTCTTCCAGGAGAGAAAAGAGAAACTGCTTGGACAACTTTAGCACACCTTGCAAACTCCAAACAGCAGAACCCTAATTACTGTACCGCACATTAGCAAACGAGAAGTAGACACATCCTAGGACTTTCATCCTTTGTCTTCCCCAATACGTAGCCATAGAGGCCAGGAGCATAGGACTTGTAAAGGAACCCTAACTGGAAGGGAAGGCTTATGTTTTTTATGCATGGACATGACTCAATGACCCATGCTAGGAACGAGGACAATATTCAACTTCCTGAACATACAGAAATCTAAACATTTATTCACTGACACCAAGTGATATTCACGTAGTTCTCTTGAGAACAGTGCAGAAGTGGTAGCCATTGCTGTTTTATAGGGATTGGTTTTTTTTCAATTGCCTAATCTATTCTACACTTCTGGGATTATCTAATGGTTTTGCTTGTTTTTGAGATAAGACATGATCATCTAATAATTCCACTTGCTACAACTTTCTCACATACAGTATTGACTCCTATTTACACAGGCCAAGTGTGGCCTGCCCAGTAGTGTATGTGCCCATTCCAAGATCTATTTTGTGACCCTGAAAACTGGATTATATGAATCCTGAACCTGTTGTAGTAGATCAACTGCATTCTACATATGTACACTAGAAAAGATTACCCCATCATTGTCATGAGATGGGCCTCCCTCCTGGCCTACAGTTATACAATATGTTACCTAAGTCAACATGTTCTAGAAAATATACAACATGAGGCCTAAGTCAGTGGAAGAATAGTTTGTGAATGGAACGGACCACAAGGATAAAAGACCAGAAGGTAGCAGCTAAATTGCATAAATACAATTAGTTATCATGGAGTAGAAGAACAAAAGAATTGGACCAACTTTCAGATTTTATCATTACAAGACACTGAGAAAGCATGTCTATAGAACTAAAGAGATGGAAAATACTTCTTTTGAGCAGATCTTCCTCTAGAGATTGAGGGATTTCCCAGTTCTTTAAGACATGCGCGCGAGTGCGTGCGCGCACACACACACACACACACACACACACCTCTGAGCCCTCTCTCTGCCACTCCACTGGCATAGTGAGCCTCTACTGACTCTTCACTTAGTGGTTCTTGTGAATAGGCCTGTCCCTTCCATTTTCCACAGTTGGGGTTCCAGCAAGTCTGCAGTCATGACCAATTCAGTCATTGATTTAAACAAGCCACTTTCAGAATGGGAGAGTTTTAAAAAAATTAACAAGACTTGGGTATAGAAGTTACCTGAAAAAAATAGCTTTAATCAAGTCCAATCAAATATTTTTAATGGGCTCCATTTTTCATTCCTCTGGAGAAAAAGAAAAGCAGCCACAATGAGGAAATAAACATGAAAGCCATAGGGCAATTGCCTTATTTGCAATTTGCAGATGCTTCTCCCACGTGCTTCTGTCATTTGAAGTTAATAAAGTTGTGTCCTCTGGCAAGTTAATATGAAAATAGCTTGTTGGCTCAGCAAGCAATTTGTCTTGGTTGCATGGGAAAAATGTTTTGTTTCCTGTCAAGAACACAGGAGTAAAACAAAAGGACTCCTGAGCTGATATTTCACAATGAAAGGCCCATGTTATCATCAGAAGGTCAAGACATGAATGTTAAGGCTGCAGTTGTAGGGTTACTAGCTATGAGAATTGAATTTGGTGGAATGTATGTCTAAGTGAAAATGAGTGACAATATTTTCCCATGGAAATCGATCCAATTTGCATCTACCAAATGATAAGTCAACCAAAAACATGTGCATTCTGAAATACATTTCTTCAGACTTCTCCACGTTTCATAAATATATATAGAATAATGCGAGTATTGAAAAAGGTCCTTGCCAAATTAGAGTAATTATATTAAAATATTGACAGATTAGATGGAAAACACAGAAAAGGTGCACACAGTGAAGTGTGGATTAGAAAAAAATGTATGTAAAGATGTATACAAATGTTCCTCTTCAATACCAATGTGAAAATGGAGCCCAAACTGGATTTTAGAAATTGGGCAACATTTGGAGGATAACAAGAAAATTATAATGAGCATACTGACAAATAATCATTATTAGTTTTGCTTTTTTCACATGCTGTTTTCTCTAAATCTCTGTTATAGAATGTATAATGATTGAGGCAAGAATAAAAGTAAATTATGGAGGGTACTATATCTTCTTTCTGTGAAGTTGGGACTTCACAATTGGACTATTAAATTCAATGTGATTGCAGATATAATCACATAGCTAAAGAGAAGGTTTTTGCAATGAAAAATGGGAGTGCATTGTATGACTGGATGTCAATTTAAGTCCCTTTAATCCTACAGAAGCTGTGATATATAGATGATATTTAGAGAATAAAAACTTTTTATTCCTGTAACCGGAGACTGTCTTTGGAATGGAATTTTCCTAACTGTGCAGTTATCCAATTTTACACACTTTGAAAGAGGATCAAAAAGGAAACATTTAAAGTTCTGAAGTTTTTCACATGTATTTTTAAGTACTTTTTTTCTAGTCTTGGAAAATAAACACTTGATTCTGGTCACACTGCATGGACATAATTTCTGGCAGTTATTCAGTGAAATCGCTTATCTTGTGATCCTAAAGAAACATGGCATATATTTCATTGCCTTCAATGCAATATCTTTGAGAGGAAATAACTTTTGCACACAGCCTCAAAAATCTGCCAGCAAAGAATGCAGAAACAAATACACATTTAGTAAATAATAATTTTTGATGTTTTCATGATTTTAAGATAGATGTATGTATGCATGTATCTTGAAAAACATTTCAATGTGTGGGCTGTTTCACTGTATTCATCATACAATAAAGGGAAACTCAGAAATAATCCTGTTGTTAGAATACACCTCCATTCTTCTTTATCATAGGAAATCTTGAGAGAAGGTATTATGTAACAATGTGATATAATTCATTACCAACACCACTACACATCAAGAATGTACATACTTCATAAAGTTCCTTTTCAAGTTGTAGTACAAAGGGAACAAAATGTGAAGGCTGGCTTTTGGTTGCATTTGAAAGTGCATTGGAAAATGTATTTTTCAAGAACATTGGTTTATTGATTAAACATTCATTTATTCATCATTCAGGTTTCTTTGTAAATTCTGCTTTTGGTCATGTTCTTGTTTGTTAGTTGTTGGTACAAATGCAGTGAGAGAGACAGTTAGTTTGAGTGGTTAAGGCACAGGCTAGAAAGCAAGAGAGACCGTGAATTCAAAGTCACCCAAGCCGTGAAACTATGAGTAACTATGAGGCAGTCACTCTTTCTCAACCGTAGGAAGAAGAAGAAAGGGCAAACCACTTCTGAAAACATTTCCATGAAATCTGTAGAACTTTAGTCACTAGAATCACGAATGGCTCATATATAGAAATATCTATGGCTAGTTCTCTGATACATACAAAATTTGACTTGATTATTTTAACAATGTTGTAACCCATCCTAGTTTAACTTGTCTACAAACTAGATAGTATTTGTCACATGATACGTAAACAGTAGGTTTCTCAGAAACAGGTGGAGTTACTCTATGGAATAATCACATATTGTGTTTGATGTGGTATGGATCACTTTGATGCCACTGCCCTTCTGAAATGCTACTTCTGAAACCTCAGCATGAGAACATCCATTTGCTAATGTTTTGGCTAATTTGTTTCCTGGGAATTGGAGACTTGTCAATTTTTATAGGATTACTTGTTTAGGGATCTAGATAAAAGGAGTGCAGAATACGTATGTTCTTCTCTTCAGGAACACGATAACTGGAATTAAAGAAATCTGAAAAATATTGTGAAAAGATTCATTATTTGTTTTTGTTTTGGGGTTGTTGTTTTGGAATAAATACGTTGGGAGACTACCAGTTCAACGTGTGGTAATATGAGATGAGCATGACATTTTCCTTGGTAAATTCTGGATTGACCTTGATGGGACTATTTAAAGAGGTTGAATGATTGAAATAAGCAGTTCTATTCTACATTTAAGTACAATTATAAGCAAAAGTAGGAAAGCTATTTGACAAATTCAGGACCAGCCATGCATCAAATTTACTTAACAGAATTCATGAAAGAATTCAGAATTCTGAAGCTGGGAGATTCTAGACATGCAACTTTTTCCTGTAACAACTTTTTCCTGAGTCCTCCGGGAGAAGGGCGGTATATAAATCTAATTAAATAATAAAAAAAAATAACAAAAACATACAACTGTATCCCTAGTTAAACTGCAAGCTTTCTAGAATACCCATACACAAGATGTACTGATTGCTACTAACCTGGTTCACCTTGAAAGGATCTAAACAAATCCAGAGTGGATACACATATTGGTGGCCATCAGTTATATTGGTTATGTATTCTTCAGTATCAGGGGCAGTATCCTCCACAGAATTAGTTTGTAGAGATTATGAACAGGAAAACACTGGTGAACTACTATCCTGTTAATGAACTTCTTACGGGGTTGATTCTGGCCATCTGGAGAATGTGATCACTGAACTATTCATGGTTTTTTTTCCCCTTAGTGCTAAAATATCAGCTTCAAACATGGAGCACATCAACGTCAATTATATTTATTAACCTACTTTTAAAAAATGCTTTTTTCTCTCAAAATAAAATTCATTTCATTTTTTTTTAAAAAAGGTATTGTATCCTGTAGATCATTGAGTTTCTATGTGCTCTTAAGTTATGTGTACAGTATAGTTTATGTGCATTCTATCAGTTTAGAACTTTTTCTTATAGATAGACCTTTAATACATCATAACCTTATTTTTGACTTAGTCTGAGATTGAAAGAAGGCACTTGCAGCAGCCTCACCCCGCCATTCTGTAGGGAAATCTGGTTTAAAATGTATACCTCTGGAGCTGTAAGCAAATATGTAGGGTTTTTAAAGTTTTAAATCAAGCGTAGCTTACAGAGGTGTGTATTCATATTGAGCTTGTTTTGAATTTTAAAAGTTACCTGAAATGCTGCTTGATAGTTGTTGCAAATGGAGCACTATACCTATGATTTTGGGCATGTGTTCATTCAGGAATAGTCATGATAGATTCTATCCTCTTACCGGGAAAAAAATATCTGCATTGAAATACTAACTTGCTTAACATATTAAAAAGCAGATACAGTGCATTATTTATAAACATGTGACCGCAGCATAGCTCTTGTACCTGGGGAGGGGGAACAAGCACAGGGAGATGGGACAATTTGCCACCCGTGACTGGCTGTGGCCACCAGCGAGCTGTTGTCTCGCCACAGGATTACCTGGTTGCATAATTTTTTGGCTGCTGGCCATCTCGGCACCAGGAAAGGAGGTGGAAGAGGGCAGGGAGCAGACAATGGCTTCCTGCCTCCTCTGCCTTTCCTATGCAAAGGGGTGGAGGGTGGAAAGGGGGCATCTGGGATTCCGCTTGCGCGTAGACCCCCCTTGGCATGGAGAGAGCACATTCTGCCTTTTGTGGAGCCAGCTGCGTCAAGTCAAATTCCTGTCTCTTGGCATCTCTTAGTCTGGGAGGGGGCACCCGATGCCATCCTCCCGAGCTGGCTGGAAAGAGGCACAGGGGTCGGTGGGTGGGTGCCATGGGGGATCTAGAGGGGGGAGAGAATTGGGCGCTACCCCCCAGGCTAGGAGATGCGCAGAGATGGGGTTTTGATTTGGCACAGCTGGCTGTGTTTCCATAAAAGATGGAGCGCGTTTTCTCTCAGTGGGCATTCTTCAATGCTCACAATGGCCAGCTTGGGATGGTTCTGTGCCTGGCCCAGCCCCGAACCAGATTTAGCAAGGCTAAACCAGATCACGTGCAAGGCTGCGCCTCTCAAGGAAAGGACAAATCACGGAGGTGAAAACACGCAGGGGGAATCCCAAACGCCCCCCTGCACTGATGCGATGGAGGGGGATCTACACACAGGGGAAATCCAAAATGTCCCCTTTCTACCCCTACTCTCTCCTTTGCATAGGCATCGAGATAGCCAGTGGTCAAAAACTATGTGGCCAGGTGGCCCTGTGGTGAGATGATGCCCCCCTGGTGGCCACGGCTAGTCAATGGCGGCAAATCAGGGTAGACCCCAAGCGCTGAGAGTCTTCTAAACAAACGGCCCCCAGAATAATTGCTCTCTCAGATTAGATGTTCTGCTGAGCCATCTGGTTGCTTTTACTGCTAACTGAAGATCGTTCTATTCCATTTTCAGCTCTGGAGTTCTTTGAATTCATAGTGATGTTAGATTATGGCAACCATATTTCTTGATTCAAACAAGCCATTATAGTTAGTCTTTAACATACTAGCACAATCGAGCAATTATGTTGTAAAGTGAGACATTTGTTAAGTGAGTTTTGCTCCTTTTCACGATCTTTCTTGCCACTATTGTTAAGTGAATCACTGCAGTTGTTAAATTAATGACATGGTTGTTAAGTGAATCAGGTTTCCCCGTTGACTTTGCTTGTCAGATGGTTGCAAAAGGGGATCATGTGACTTTCGGACACTGCAACCGTCATAAATATGAACAAGTTCCCAAGCGTCTGAATTTTGATCACATTCCTACAGGGATGCTGCAATGTTGTAACTGTGAAAAACGGTCATAAGTCACTTTTTCAGTGCTGTTGTAACTTTAAATAGTTACTGGAGGACTGTTGTAAGTCAAGGACTACCTATATTTGCCTTCATCTGTTCCTGGAGCTTGTATCTTTTGTCTTCCAGTGGCACTCTTTAGTAACATCTAACTAAGGTAACAGCTGCTGGAAAGAATATCTGCTTCCAACATGCCAGACACTGATCCGCGCAAACAAGTGAAGCCCCATCCATGGGATGCAGACAGCACACAAGATCACACCCCCTCCGGTCCACAGAAAAACCTTGTTCCATGGAATCGGTCCCTGGTGCCCAAAAGGATCCACTGGATTACAAGATTGCCAGCATGCTGCAATTTTACTTCCATAAGTTAGAAAGGCTTTTAAATTAAAAGAGGAATAGCAGCTTAGTGTCTAGGAAGTGACTGGAAATTTCAGTGCTATTGTTAAGTTTGTTATATAGTACCCCATCTTCCTTTATATAGCACTCAAAGTTTTAGCTTCGGTTTCTGCAAATCAGCATGCTCATAGATACATGTATTGGAAACATGGAGAGAGTAATTAGCAATTTGCCGCATACCCCGTAGTGATGGAGTAGGATTTCTATTCCTTCACCATTGATGATCGCTCCCAAGGCTACATCCCAAGGTGTGATGCGTGTTTATTTGCCCTTTCTGTTGATTAGATGAAAGAAGATAGTGAATACCGGAAGAACATGGTATTTTGGGGGTGTTGACTACATTTTGAGGTTCACAAGATGACTGTAGATCAATTTCAAACTTCTTTGTCAGGGTTTTAGAGAGTGGAAACTTAGGTAGACTGGAGGAAACCTGATTTATCAATATTTTTCAAATCTCTTCTGCAATACATTCTGAGGATTGAAATTGCAACATATGTGTCCCCCCCCCCTGCTTCTTCAAAGTCTAAAGACCATTATGTTTGGAGAAGTTAGCTCTTTTTGACAGTAGAAAGGAAAGGAGATTTCAAAATTATAACTTTCATGATAAAAGCTAGAAATTCCTCTTAAACAAAAATGTTAAATAGGAAGATCGCCCCCATTTTCTTTGGTATATGTGGCATATTTTCTAGAAAGATAATGGAGGAGGAGGAGGACAATGAGGACGAGGAGGAGGAGATGATGATTTAAACGTATTATGACTGCTCCCTCCAGTAGACTCTTGGCAAGAAATCCAATTGCATAGTTAAAACAGTTAAAAACGTAACAGAAATGTGACAGCCTGCACTAAAAACAGCTCTAACAATAAAACACGATAGGAGCCTCACAAACACACTGATTGCAGACTTGTGAACAGAGCCAGCTTTTAAGGACCTTCTGGAACTCCAGAAAAGAAGGGACCTTAAGTATCTCGAGGAACAGGATGCTGATCCAGAGGTTGGGCGGGGGCAGCAGAGAAGGCACGCTTCCTCTGTCCTACAAGATGATGATGGTATTTAATTGAGGAGACCCAAAACACATCCGCTCTGCCCAAACATACTCTAACCAGCCTCAATTTTCTGCTTATTCTGTGTGTATCTTTCCAAACTTTCTGATAGTCAGCACAAAGAACTCATTTGTAATGAGGCTCAACACAATTAAACTATACTAATGCAGCCTGTGCATGTTTATGCTAAAATATATTAGCAGAACCCAATGTTAGGAATGTGCAATTTGAAGACAGCAGTCTTTAACATCAGCCTCTAGTTCACTTTTCCATTTAATTAACAGAAGAAGACAACAGTGACCCCTACAGTTTTAAGCAGATTATAAGGTATAGCTAGTACAGTAAGGAAAGATGAAAAAGATTTTTTAAGAAAAGCAAAAAAAAAACCCCACAGAAAGATCTCCATGTTGCTTTTTCAATGAAAGATTATAGTAACACTGGGGCAAAAAACTAAGTAAATATGATTAAACTCTTTTCAGCAGCAACAACAGTAGTAAAATGTACTGTCATTCCAGCAAATCTGCTTGTTAGTCAATTAAGCCCGCTCTATTTGCTTTCGGATCAGGATAAGAAACACAGTACGTGTTGACTCAAGAGGAACAAAGTCTCTGGTCCCTCTTAAAATAAGGCAGATCACTTACAAATACACTTCTTTAAATCCCTGACTTGTGATTTAGAAGCTGCAAACCCCTATAAGGACAGTTCTGTGTGGATTGAATATTGGAGGGAATGTGAAGGCCTGCAGCAGCTTTCTTGGTTTCATGACTTTGAGTTCCCAGGGTCACAAGGGAGTTGGTGAGAGGGAAAAGGGGAGGGAAGCAATTCACAATGGTCTCATTGATTTAAAAATTGAGGAACCGCTGAACAAGTCTATTGAGCAGGCAGAGTTCAGTAGCAGGTGAAGTCTTCCCCAACCCTTTCTGTACACGCAATGTGACTTTGCCTTAAACCTGGAGGGGGAGAGAATGAGAAAATCTTATTCAGGTTGTGTTAAAGTGCATGAGAACAACACAGTATTCTGGTGGTGGCAGGGAGAGATCATCTCAATAAAGCATATTAGAGCAAAGGGTTGTTTCAAAAGGAACTGCTTTGTTTATGTTCCTTTGTTGAACCAGCCATGGACTGGCTTGCTTACTAAAATTTCATGATCCTGTCAGTCAAACCAATATTATGTATTTTACATTTTGCCTTTCTTTTTTTAAAGCTGCCACTATTTACTAAAGGAATAAATGCCTCCAGCTTAAAGCCCGTGTGAACAGTTGAAAGATGGTTCTGTGCACTGGTTTCATCTAAAACTCTGTGTGGGATTAATGATTGCATTTCTTGAAATATGAAGAACAGTTGCAGGGATTGGGTAGTCTAGTGAAAAGAAGGACTAGGGGCAACATGATAGTGATGTTCCAATATCTGGGGGGCTGCCACAAAGAAGAGAAGGTCAATCTATTTTCCAAAGCACCAGAAAGCAAGGCAAGAACCAAGGAGAGAAGCAACGTAGAACTAAGGAGGAATTTCCTGACAGTGAGAACAATTGAAACAGTGGAGTGGCTTGCCTCGAGAAGCTGTGAGTGTTGCATCACTGGAGGCTTTTAAGAAGAGACTGGGCAGCCATTTGATAGGCTGGATAGGGAGGGGGTCTCCTGTCTGAGCAGGGCACTGGATTAGAAGATCTCCAAGGTCTCTCCTAACTCTGTTATTCTTTTATTTTGTTAGTCTGAATCTAAGCCAAAGAAAAGTTCTTGGTTTCTTAAAAGGATTGGGAGGAAAGCCTATTCCAGCAGCTGGAGGCAGTTGTGGAATATTGCTTCCTGTATATGACTTCCTGTCCATGATACTTCAAGCTCTTACTCATGTGGAAAATTGAGATGAGACTTAAAATTTTGGACATTGTTGTAGGTCACATATATTGTGGCTGACAGGACTTGGCAGCAGTCATATCCCGAAGACCACAATTATAGTTATTACTGCTTTGAATGGTACAATAGTCATGTGAGATAGTACTTGATGTGTCACAGAAGGAAATGATCAAGTGCATTGCATTATTAAGAAAGAGATGTGGTTGGTTCATTTGCATATGGATTGCATTGAGTGGAAAGGGAATCATGTTTTCCCACATTTAATCTTAACATACGGGAGAAAGTCAATATGATGCTCTCAGGAAGCTTTGGATCAATTCCCACCAGTGCAGAATAGTATGATTTATGTCAAGTGCTGGAGAAATCAGGAGATTCAGGCAGTTTAAATGAGTATAAAGATTTATTGCAAGCTTAAACTCTCTTAATTTAAGCTTAAGAATCTGACCAATTGCCCTTTAAGAGAAATGAGTGGGAGATAAGAGAGGCATTCAAGGTGGGCTGGGCTTAGATCTCTTGTGGGCGCAGGGACTGGTGACTTATGACACATTTGACCCCTCCCTCAGGCTCAGATTGGTCATCTGCAGTTTATGGCATAGGGTTATAGAAATTATAATTCAATCTGCTAATACCACACTGGTTTGATTGTGTTAAAGAATCTTTGAATGTTTATTGCTATTTAATTACTCTCCTCATCCCCTTGATAGAAAACAGAAACAGGCTTTGAATTTATGTACTTACTACCCTAAC
>JANHFO010007396.1:14252-24495 GCA_032468095.1 Pareas carinatus
AGTCTTATCACTCTTTTCATGATCTAGATTCAGTTGAAATTCTGTATTCAGTCAACTGTTGGATTTTCCACTGATTTTTTTAAATCCACTTACTTGTGTAGGTGAATTTTTTATCCATTCGTCCTCCTCCCCCCAGGGAATGCAACTGGCTTCCCTTAAATGCATATGCTTAATATTTTAAATAATTGGTTTAATCCAAGATGGCTTCTTATGTTTTTCCTATTTGTGTTATTTTTCTCTGTAAAATACAAATAGAAAATTTGTGTGTAAAGCTTCTTGTGCAAGCAAGAAGATCTAAATATCTTTACATCCAGATAGCCCTGCATAGAATTTGTTGGATACAGTTGCTGAATTCTGACAAATGATATTAGAAATACTGCTTTCTCCCAGCTGAGTTTATGCTAGTATCTTCCAGCAGAGGATTGGCCTCTGCCTGCATGTAAAATATCTTCCTTCAGCCAGATGGTGAACCCTTCGCCAATAGCCCTGATTTCAAATCACAGCATCCTATAAAGGCAGCTGTCGGTTCCTTGATGAGCTTTTGAACTGTGACCTGCCTTTGCAGGGGTCGGGCTTTTCACAGGCCTGCGGTCGAGATGGTAGCTTCCTTCAAACCGGACTGCAACCACGACTTGCTGCAGCTGCAAGGTAACCGTGAGGGAAGGGTTCTGAGACGGCTACATAATACATCTTTAGAAGTCACTTAATTAGTTTATGGCAGGAATGAAAAGAGGTCCCAGCCCAGATGAATGTGACATCTGGGAATAAAATGGAGAAGGTAACAGGAGGTCAGATTTCAGTACAAAAAACGTTTGTATTTAGTGTTTGGGGGTCTTTGAATATTTGCGTGTCTTATCATGTATTTACACTTATATTTAATTTATAATAATGATTTTTGTTATAGCACAGAATAGGGTGAATCGATTTTTCTTAGGATGTCACAAATTTGGTAGTTGCTCCAATTTCAGATGAAAATAAAAATCAGCTTTTTGTAGTGGGAAACCTGAAGATATTTCAAATTAACTCTTGCGTCCTTGTTGGTTGTCGGTATCAACTCTCATTTCTCCAAAATAGCTGAAAGACTAGAATAAAAAAAGACTGGATTGAAATTACAGGTGTTCCTTAACACCTGCTCATTTATCAATCATTCAAAGTTACGACGGTGCTGAACAAGGGTACTTATGGCTGGCCCTCATATTTATGACAGTTGCAATATCTCTGCACTCACATGGTCACCTTTAGTGACCTTGAATGCTGACTTTCAACAAACCAAAGGGAAGCTGATGGGAGATTGCAGAGGGATGACCATATGAGATCCTCACTTAATGACTGTGGTAATTTGCTTAACAACCACAAGCGGCAGTGCCAGAACTGCCATCACTAAGCAACATGCTCATGTGTTGTAGGCTTTACAATTACCAATGTTAAGTCAGGACTACCTTTATCGCTAATACCATATTGACTAACCAATTAGATAGTCGATACTGCATAAGCCACTGAGTCTTAACATAGTGTTAGTTCACCCGTCATTCACTGTTTGTTTTATGTGGAGTAAGCCTTCCTTAGCCAATAGAAGGAAGTTTTTTAGTTTGCTGATGGGTGTAGAGTTCCATAATCGAGGTATCATGTGGCATCTCCTCCTTCATTTGACATTAGTTAACCCAGAATTGCCACGGTTGTCTCTTCTTTTCCTTTGCCTGTTTCAATATCATTTCAGACTCATAGGAAAAGGTCCCCCAAGGCCATTAGTGTTTTTACAATTTGAAAAGCCATCTATGAACTTTTACATTTGAGAGGTAGCTGCCCTGCAGACATGGATGTATGCTAAAAGCCATGAGCTTGGCTGGAAAATCCTGTTGAAAGGGGTGCTTATCATGTGAGAACAGGACTTGGTTGACTGGGAACCCTAGTGACCCCAGGGACTGTCATCTCCATAGTAATCCGTACTCTGAAGCTAGATTTTGGTACTTGTCATTCTGCCAGGTGAGGTTGAGTGCCATCTAGTGCATATGTTTGGGGTGGGGGAGATAAAAACCAAAAATCCAGCACGCTGTAAATCCTGCTAAAGCTTACAAGTGTGAGATAAAAAGCAAAAAACAAAACCCACTTTTGGGGTTGGTTGCTGGTGCTCTTAAATTATGAAGGTGTTATTTAGAGATAATTAAACCTTGAGGTAGTTGCTTTATGTATTCAAAGTCTATTTGGAATTAACTCACGGAGCATTTCAGTTATTTGGAAAACTGTGCAAGTGTGTACAGGTTGTGTTGTTCAACATGAAGACGTTTCACTTTCTACTCCTCACTTGGTCTCATATCCAGAAACATACATACCATCATTACAACACATATACTGTATAAAGATCAGAATACTATCAGAATACGCTTTGCAATCTGACCAGAAGTAACTAATGTTTAAAAGTCTTCTACTGATGTATAACTGATCTGAAAAATTCTGACCTGCATGAAATGTTATTCCATACCTTTTTTGTTTTATTTCAAGTAAAATAAAATAAAATGCGCATTTGGGCCATTCAAATGAACATTGCACAAGCAAACCATAGCTGGGGGGGGCGGGGAAACGCTTCATTAAAAAAACCAACCCTTTGCTTTTTGGGCTTATTGTAAATCAGTGTGATTTACTGTACATTCTTATCCTAAGAAATTATGAAATTATGTGTACATATTTCATGCTTATTGCATTTAATGCTCTAAAATACCACAGAAATAGTTACACTGGGCATCATAACATAGAACCGGAAAGGTGGGGGATGAAACCATACAAATTTACCTCATTGAATATAGTAGCCTTAACTACGCCGTCAATGAGCCTCCAGTATTTCTAGCCTACGTGAAGTTGCCAGGGATCTAATTTGGGACCTTCAATATAGAAGGCATTTTCAGGTAGCATTTGACTTACGCTCATTTGTTCAATGGCCAAAGTTACAGTGGCACTGAAAAAAGTGACTTATGACCCTTTTTCACACTCGTGAGCACCGCAGTATCCCTGTGGTCACATGATCAAAATTCAGATGCTTGACAAGTGACTCACATTTATGATGCTTGCAGTGTCCCGGGTGTGATGGGATCACCCTTTGCAACCTTCTAACACAAGCCAAGGAAGTCATACTCAGTTAACAATTGTGCTACTACCTTAACAACTGCAGTCATCCAAAACGACGGCAAGAAAAGTCATAAAATGGGGTAAAACTCACTTAACAAATGTCTTGCCTTAGCAACAGAAATTTGAGATTCAATTGTGGTTGTAACCTGAGGGCTACCTGTACTTGAACACTTTGCTAATCCAGTTCCAGGGTTCTCTTTCCCATAACCTAAAGGCCACGAGAAGGAAAAGAACTTCTGGGCCTGTATGCATCCTATCCTTGCATAAAGGAGAAAGAAGTTGAACCTGTAGACTTTGTGGAGTTTAACTACGGTGTTTGAATGACTAGCTCCTTCCCTGAATTGTAGTTCATTATTTCACAAATTGCACCAGCAGGTAGCAACACCGAAATATTGAGACCCATTAGAGTAATTGAAATGCCCTTATCTTTTTGCTACACTCGGTAAAAACTCTGTTCTTAAGATTCATCCACTTTAATAACAGTTTTACAAAGTGGTATCTTTCTCTTGTGAAATGCTCATCCTGGAAGTCCCAGAGTCGGTTGGCAATTGCAACATAATTGGGAAAAGGGAACTATGATCCCGTGGATGGAGCTGATGGCGTGTCAGAGCTCTTCCAGCAATCCAGGAGCTACTCCTTTCTTCACCTTTTTATATCTGAGAGGTTTTTAATTGTGACTGTTACCGTGTTTCCCCGAAAATAAGACACTGTCTTATATTAATTTTTGCTCCCAAAGATGCGCTAGGTCTTATTTTCAGTGGATGTCTTATTTTTCCACCGAGAACTTCCTGTCTGCTTCGGCTGCACTGGAGGGGAGGCCTTATTCTCGGGGAGGTCTTATTTTCGGGGGATGCTTTATATTTCAGCGAGAGGCAAAACTGTAAGTAGGTCTTATTTTCAGAGAATGTCTTACTTTCAGGGAAACAGGGTATCAGTTGTTACTCTAAACTGCTGCTAAAGTGTTGGTTTTGCAGTTTGTCACACAGTTGAAATGGGAAAAGGAGAAGGCAGTTGGCTTTTGGATCCCAGCATCACTGCTGAGGTGAAACTGCTGGGCTGCTTCCCTTTTCAGTTTATCTGCTGTTGGTTGCTGAAATTCAAGGCTGTTCCTTTCCTTCCATCGGTTGTCTCCTAATCTGACCTCTGTTCCACCACCACCCCAGCTGCAAATTCTCCTTTTTGATTCTCTCCCCTTCTCAATGCAAATCCTCTTCCAATATACCTAAAAACCCACACTCTGGTGCTCTCAGTGCCTGCCTTTCATAACTGGAAATCAGGTGTTACTCAGGACCCTTCAGACTTCTTCAGGTCCCCAGGGAGTGAGGGTGGCGGTGGGTACAGCTCATGGAGGCCATTACAAGATTCTGCCCTAATGAGAATATTTGGAAATTTTGAGAAAAATCTCACGACTTCATACAAAATGGCTGCTGTGAATGGGATCTCCAACTTACCTATACCAGAAGGAAGCTGGCAAGATTGCTTCCTATCACATCTGTTTGCTTCATAAAATGATTCGTAGGATTTCAAGTGAAGTCTGTCTTTTTTTATGCGCAGACTGCTAAATCTACCTACCATTTTCACTTCCTAAAAATTAGTGTGAGGATTTATGGGATTCTTTGAAATAAAGCAGATGCTAGAGGCTGAAACTCTGTTTGCAGCATGCCAGCCTCACATTGTTTTTAATTAAAAGAGTAAAAGAAAATTAAACCTGGCATCATGGGAGATATCTGCATGAATACTGATGTTCATGGGCATCATGCTGTCTACCTAAGCATATTTACTTATGGTGCTCATGTGGTGTCGTTTTTCTGTTCCTACTTATTTTTTGCTAGAATTTTAACTATCATTGTATTACTCTAATCCACTCTGCTGGAATTTTATCCTTCAAATATCTTTACATTTGTACGTAATCATTGCCTCAATGAATATAAAGCAATTTTGTTCTTCACCCTAAAATATTTTTAAGATAAGATTTTAATCTAGTCCTTCTACCTAGGAATATCTTATATGTGAAATTGTTGCTTTCAAAAAGCATAAGAAAAAAACCAGCAGATGATCCAAGATATACTATGTTTCATCTCTATGTTTACATGAACTCTTTTATTAGTACTTTGAGTACACACATTCCAGTCAGTGTGTGTACCATCATTTTATTAGTGAAGATCCTACTTTCTGTTTTTGAATATAGGGGCAACATTTACTTTTATCCAGTCTTTTTTGACTTCATGAATTTCCCTGGTTCTCAAAGAATAGTTTACAGATATTTCTAGAGTGTCTAAAACATGCTAGAACAGTGATGTTTTGGGTTTGGTGTCAAAAATTTGGAAGATGCTTAACTTGATTCTTCTGACCCCTCCCGCTTCTCTCTCTCTCACACACACACATCAAACAAGAACCATGGTTTTTTCCCCCCACCCCATTTGGACTACTCTGAATGATGACATTCAGTGACATTATTGAGACTGGGAATGAAGTTGAGGCCTGATCCTCAACTTCAGCACTACTGTGTTTCCCCGAAAATTAGACACTGTCTTATATTAATTTTTGCACACAAAGATGCGCTAGGTCTTATTTTCAGGGGATGTCTTATTTTTTCACCAAGGCCGCCCAGAACCGGAAGTCCGAGGCCTTATTATCAGGGAGGTTTTATTTTCGGGGGATGCCTTATATTTCAGGGAGAGGCAAAACTGTAAGTAGGTCTTATTTTCAGAGGAAACAGGGTAGCACCATTGTTGCCATTTAAAAAAGCCACTTTGTGCCATTCCCAAATTGATTGTTCTGCATCTCAATGCTGCCTGAGACCTACCATACGCCACTCATGTAGCATTCTCTTTATGTTAACATATCCATGAAACCTGCTCAAGACTGCTCTAGATCATACAAGGCCCTCAGTTCTAGAAACTGCTTTGGAGAATGCTTCTAGGTGGTCTCTGCAGCCTTTGAACACTATGCAAAAGCATGCTCCGTTCTTTTGCAATTTTGGGAGACCCCGGAGGCCGAATGAGAGTACAGACCTCTTGTACAACTTCTGCAGAATCTTGCAGGGCCTCCTCAGCCTCCATAAATCATGTAAAAGTACACCCCATTCTTGCACAATTGGAGGATGTCCTTGCACTGTCTCTGAAGCTCACCTGTCCTCCTTGTTTTTTGAAAGCTATGCAAGAATGTGAATGTACTTCTGTGTTATTTCTAGAGGTACGGCCTCAGCAGCTTTCGAAAATCACTTGAGAATATGGCATGCTTTTCAGAATAGTTATTGGGTATAATACCATGTCACCCAAAATGTTCTGGCATGTCAGTTTTGACACATGTGTCATAGGTTTACTGTGCCTCTGTGCCTCTCATTGAACAATAGAAACTTGAATTTATTTAAATTAGTTAATTGTTGTTTTACTTTGTCCTTATCCTACACTGCACTTTGCTTCTTCACTAATGGCACTGTGGTGGCATGAGAAGGCTTTATCTTACTTCAATGTAGACATAAAATGCCAATTAAGACTTTCTACATCATTTTTCTTTCTTCTTATACATTTCTTTTTTGACATAATACTTTCAAACCTAATTTTGTGTTTTGGGTACTTTCCTCCCGTTCTCTCTGGACTCTTTGATCTTTAGCCTTTTTATCACCGTCCTGCAGTTTCTTATTCCTTTTTTGGGGGGAAAAGATTTCTAATTTCTTAGGTTTCTTTCTTTTTTAACATTTCATACAATTCTGCCTTTCTTCATTTCCTCATTTTTCCTTTTGGTAGGAACTGTGCCTTCAGTATCTCAGTCGTCAGGATTTCTCATTCTTTTCACATATTTCTCCTGCGGAATTGCAAGATATGAGATCTGTCTTGTCTTCTTCTCAGTTCATCAAAATCTGCTTTACAGAATTTAAGTAATATGAAATTTTAAAGAGAAATGCTTATTTTTTGGTACCAGAAATCAATTTGCTTTGAAAACCTAGACAGATAAGCATCTTCTCATGTATTTACTTAAAAAAGAAAAAAGTCATTGAGTGGAGATTTGTCATTCTTTAGAAAAATAATTAATTTTGGCCTACTCGTGAAGAATAACAAACAAATTGTGCCATTTATAAACCCTCTGTACCTACAGTTTAGCGGTTTTTCATATTATGAAAGGTGCTAAAACTGCAAACAAACAACATCAGAATATGTTTTTGTTCATAATATGGAATTATCACACTATAATACAAGATCAATGGAAGTGATTTCCGGTACAAAGGCAGTACACACTATGGAAACCCTTTCTTGCGCTGTGATTCAGCAACCAACTAAAAATTGTTCGTTAAGAATCAGAATAGGAATTTATTGCATTTTGGCAATTATACTGCCTGTTTTCAATAAAATATAACTAGAACATGTTTGCAAAATGAAGTGAGTGTAACCTTGGATCATCTAGAAAAAGCTGATCTGTTGCAAAATTCCATACAAAACAGCTGTTTTCCTTCTAAGCATATAATATAATCCTTCCTGGAAACATTTAAATGCTTATTCATTCAGATCTTGTTTCTGCTTTTCAGGATATTACATGTCTGCTATTATTAGGTGGCTTTGTAACAGTAATTCTTCCTTCCAATATCTCTTCACCTCAGTTCCTTTCACTGATATTTGTTACTGAATCAGCTCTTCTTATGAGTGACCTTTTTGAGATGGTTGCAAAATTAATAAACATACACCCTTCACCAAGGTATGCATGCATTATAGTTTTTTTTAATATCTCATCAGCAGTACCTTAAATCTTAATTTTGAATAATATAAACATACAATGTGTATTTAAAAAGTATATCACTTTTGCTCAGAATATTAATAAAGTCAATACTTATACTAATTTGGTCATTTTAGAATTTTATTCTAAATGAAATTTAGACATAATTCTATATAACCATTTACCCTTACTGTGAAATATTTTTGTTAAAGTTTTGGTCTTAATTCAGGTTCGTATTTTAGCTAGCTGTAAACCACCCTGAGTCCATCAGGAGAAGAGCGGTATATAAATGTAATAAAATGAAATGAAATGAAAATAACATTTCATAAAACATTAAACAATTCCTAGATGAGAAATCAAGAGAGCAAAATGTTAATAAATAGTTAAGGAATAGGTATTAGAAAGACGGAGCTTGTACTAAAAGCATATCACTAGAGAAAGAAAGTTGCACTAGATTAGAAGAGAAAGCCCAGTTAGAAAAATTCAGAGAATAAAGCTAACAATCCATCATCTTTAACGAAAGCTACAAGTAGGAATGAAATAGAATCTGTCTAAATATTTAGTTTAGTTATGAAATTCCCAAAGATATTGGCAATTTGTTTTAACTATACTAATAGGATTATCACTGTATAATTGAAACTGAGTACATAGATTTTAATATTGATTATTTTTGTTCCCTAAATTTCTTGACTGCCCGCTCCCATTTAGGTTTCAATATCATATTAAGACTAATAAAGTGTCTGCTTCGGTTGCCTTTTTTTATTGTAAGTTAGGCTGACCTACAATGTTTTATTGCAGCTATATATGTCATTAACTTTAACAACCCCCCACTCCACAAAAAAGGAAATCATTATGGATTAATTAATGACAATATATAGCAAAACAAATGCTAATTTTCAGAATGATAACGGTAAAATTACTTGTAGACAGAAGTTTGTCCTGCCAACTTGACAAGTAAAATTGCTTCCTTAATATGACCTAATGTTGCATTTCAGAGACAAAGGGCTATTTTTTTCCATTCAATAAATAGCCTTCAACTTTGTTTGAATATGTTAACTATGCATAATCACATTAATTAATGAAACAATATATCAAAGCCAGCATATTCCTAGTAGCATACAATGTGTAGCTTTATACTATACAGTTGTGTTAATATAGATGTGTGAATATACATATGTCAAAAAGGCAAGGTGGCTTGTTCCAAAATATTTGAGCTTATACAGCATTTGGAAAAATATCAGAATGAAGAGTTCTGCGAAAACGTAGCAAATGTTCTGAGGAAAATAGCTTCCTTGTGAACTGGATGAGGCAGGGAAGGTGGAGAATATATCAATAATGATGCTTTGGGGATTTCTTTTTCTCTCTTCTAACTAGGATAGAGACTCAAAATGCTGCTTTGGAGATTCTAGAACAGAAATAACTGAAATCGGGAAATAGAACTGTAATGGCAAAAATGGAAAGCACTTGTCTCTTTTTCCCCTCAGATTTATATACCACCTTTTCATTCAGGAGACAGCACACATAGCACTCCATGCTTTTCCAAAACACTTGTGTGACGGGATGGGCTGAGACTGGAAATATTCAGTGAACATGTAACCAGCCGGACTACAGTATGAGTAACATTGTACCAGTTAGCTGCTTAAGCATTGCACCAGGCTGCTTCTTAACTTAGAGGTATACAGTATATGTCTTCATTATACAAAGAGACAATTATAAGTAAATTATGAATTTTAAGAAATTAGGTGTGCTCGCACACACATACGTCTATCTCTATCTCTCTACCTACCTACCTCCACACACACACACACACACACAGAGAGAGAGAGAGAAATCTGTGTAGTGAGAATCTGTCCTGTGCAAATGACCAGGTCCACATATGAAGATCCAATCAAACTGATTGCTATTCATGCCTATGCATAGGAACCTTGTCAATTAACAGCACCTGCATGGACTTAGATAAAGATCAATGCTATTCAAGGGATATTGGATTTAGTCATAGCTATGTAAGGATTCTAGGCTGTTATCTCTTTTAATTCCATACCAGATTCTACCAACTCTTCTACAGAAACTTGCATTATATTTCAGGCTATCCAAGTTGAGATCTCACTCAGCTTGAAGATTATGCAGTTTTCTGTTTTTAAATCTAATACACTTCCCTGGGTTTTGTGAGGTTCAGATCATAAGAATGTGAAGAATCAAGCTCCTAAAACTGAAATGGGTTTTAAATGCTACTAAATTGACTAAGAATTGCATTTTTTATTTTTTCCTGACACTAATTTTTGTGATCGCTTGGCTCTTTTGATGTAGAACCAGGTGTGTTCGGGTCTTTTCCCGTGTAGAGTGGAATGTCTCTGGGCGACATTTCAGCAAGGTCTCACTTGCCATCTTCATGCTGGTGCTTTTGGCTTCTTCC
>JANHFO010007397.1:38173-50662 GCA_032468095.1 Pareas carinatus
CTACTTACAGTTTTGCCTCTCACTGAAATATAAGACATCCCCCGAAAATAAGACCTCCCCGATAATAAGGCCTCGGACTTTCAGTTCTGGGCGGCCTCGGTGGAAAAATAAGACACCCCCTGAAAATAAGACCTAGCACATCTTTGGGTGCAAGAATTAATATAAGACAGTGTCTTATTTTCGGGGAAACACGGTAGGTATAGTTGTGAAATAATGTTATTAGATTGGATAAGTACTGATGAAAGATGTTTGAAATGCATGCTCAGCTGTCTGATGTCAATGGAAAAAAATGTAACAATTTTGTTTCTTTTTTTTGTCTGAAAAATAAAAAAATATGTTTTTTAAAAAAGAGTCCCTCTTGCTAAGTCACGCTGTCTCAGGACATGTACCTTAATCACTTAGCAAAGGATAGTATGGTTTTCCAAAAGCCAGAGGTTCATCTACTCTAAGAAGCTGCAGTTGTCCTTTCAGAATAAATTTCCAAATTTATTCCAGAAAGCTTGTTGCAGCAACTATATAATTGTGACCTACAAATATTTTTCATTTACACTCTGCTCCTTTGCCAGAAATCAATATGTCATTTTGCTGGCATTTTTTGCCTCTGTATCCTGGACATCTTTATTTAACTTGTTTTTTCTCTTCCAAAAGAGGAGAACTGTGTTGGATTTTGTTCTATTATTGATTAGATCATTTGGAGAGATAAACAAATAAGTATAGCATCATAGCTATAAAGATAATAAATACAACTTTTCTTAGTAATATTTGAAAGGTCTCCAGGGAAAATAAACAATGCTTATGTGTTTAGATGATCATATTTAAAAATGAGGACAAATTTGTTTTTGATTTTCACTCTTCACTGAATTCTGAAGAACAAATTTATTTCCAAACAAATAAGCACATAAATATGCGTGTATATGTGAAAGAATGTACACAACAAACTAGAGGAAGACTACTTAGAAAAATAAGAAATGTTCTTGTGTATGCATACAAAAGATAATGCAGGTTTTTTTCTTAAAAAACAGATCTGTTGTGGAAATGGAAAAAAATAAATGAACACATGAAAGTGAAAAACAGAACTAAATTTAAAATTATGGTATTAATATTTTAAAATTTTATATTTTGACTTAATGATAACATTTATATAAAAGTACTATCCTATCAACAATGTGGCTTGCTAGCATGTACATTTAATTTTTATCTTCATTTTAATTTTGTAGTGTAGAACTTTCCAATTAAATGCATTATGCATTGAGTGAGAAACCTAAACCAAATTAAAAATGCAGCTTAAAATTGTTCTAGATCTGGAAACTATTGCTAATCTGAATGAAATTGCAATTGGTTACAGATATCTATACAATATTCAAGTATATAGAGAATGGAAAAAAGGGACATGGGTGAAAAAACGCAAGAATCTAAAAATGAATCTAAAAGTATAAAAATGTGTAATAAAATATCAAATTTAAGCAAAAAATAATATCTGAATGTCTACCTGGAAAGAACATATTTTAATTAAAAACTATTATTTAAATAGAAATTTTCATGCAGGCTAGATTATGTTTGTTGCTGTTGCTTTGGTGGAAACTGCCTAAATAGGACTTATGAGGGAATGCATTCATAAGTAAAGCAGACTGAAAACATCTACCTCTTACTCTAAATACACAAGTTTGGAAATGCAGCCAATGGAACCTGCACAGTATTGTCAAAATTGGAAAGATGCCCCATTTCATGTTGTGTTTGTACTTGTACTTGTACTTGTACTTGTATTCATATTCGTATTCGTATTCACTTTGTATTTGGTTGACATTTGATGTCCATCCTTCACTCCCATGGACACCATTAACTGTAGCTCCTATACTCTAAAACTATACAATTTGCTTTGGTGGTTTCCTGAGAATGAATACACAAAGGGAAGTGACATTGATTTGCACATGGCAGCCTAATTTAAGAACCAACTATGGTACTTTTATGTTACACTCTTTCTACTCCCCTCATCTCTCCAATCTAATTTGAAGGAGCCAAGTGCTAATGTTCTTTTCTAACAATCTCCAAATGCTGAGTGATCATAATACACCAATCAATGATCCTTCCAGCTAGCCATCAGGAGAGAAGAAAAACAATCCAAAAATAGCATAGTTTCCTGTCTCCAGCCCATTGTGCCAAAAAAGGATTTAGTTATTTCAGCTGTGCAAACAAATCAACATCATGCAGTTGGGAGATCTAGACTTTGTTCAACTTGGTTCAAAGTCCAAGTGTGGCGGTGCCTTTACTCCTATATCACAATTTATCATAATTCAGTGTATTTCAAGTGAAACCTTTTTTAACAGAGTAAAGCCTGTGTATATTCTTTCTGAAAAATCATGTCCCTCTATTTCATATTTACGGTATGTCTCCCCTGATTCCATGGGATCAAGGTAGTTTGCCACAATGTTCATCAATCCTATTGATCACTGTCACCCCAATGGCTCATAATCAGAAGTCTTTCAGGGTAAAACTATTTGAAGCATTATAAAATAATAAAACATCAGGAGTGTCTTGAAGACAATAAAATAATCACAACAATGAAAAGCAACAGCAATTGCAATATGAAATAGCTATTTTGCCCACTCATACCAGAAATGAAAAAGAAAATCTTAACCAGAATCCAGAACTAATGAATAAAGAACAAGCTTGATGAACACCCTTGAGACAATGTTCCAGGACTTGGAGATGCATCCTATAGAAGACCCTATTCATAGGCATCATCATCCAAGCCTTGGAAACTTGTCCATAAGAGCAAACACAGAACTTCGCTTCAGTTCTGTACCTAAGGTGGAGAAGGAAGGAGGAAGGTTTGTCATGCAAAATACAGGAGTTAACTCTTGGATCTCAACAACATAGACGTGCTTTCTGCCGTGCCCTTAAGATGCATTTCTTTGTCCAGGCAGGTCTTACCTAGCCCCGCCCCCTCCTCCATTCCCGATTTTATGAATTAGGTTTTAAATTGGTTTTAGAATTTGCTCTTTTAAAATTGTCAGTCTATCAATATTTATTTTTAATGTTATTTTAATTGTATATATTTGCTTTTTATTGTCAGCTGTAAACCGCCCTGAGTTCGTTGCATGGAAAAGGGCGGTATATAAATCTAATTAATAATAAATAAATAAATATAAAGCCACAGCTCAACACCTGGAAATTTATTTATTTATTATACAAATTTATATGGCTGCCCAAGTTATACATGATTATTCTGGGTGGCTTAACAGAATAAGACAGTTGGCAGGAACCTTGGAGGCCTTCTAGTCCAACTCAGCTCAGGCAAGAAGCCCTCTACTATTTCAGACAAATGGTTGTTCAATTTTTCTTAAAAACTTCCAGTGTTGGATAATTCATAACTTCTGGAGGCAAGTTGTTCCACTGATTAATTGTTCTCACTGTCAAGAAATCTCTCCTTAGTTCTAGGTTGTTCCCCTCCTTGATTAGTTTCCATCCATCACTTCTTGTCCTGCCTTCAGGTGCTTTGGAGAAAATTGACTGCCTTACAACATTAAAAGTTCTCATTATAAACCCCTAACACATTGTCTCCTGTAGTGGCAACAAATACAGTCAAGCCAGCTATGCATGCTGGTTTATCAAAGTTTTTATAAAACTTCTCTACAGATCTGCCAGGATCTACAAAAATATAGAACAATGTCCAATGGACTAGAATTTTGTGGAGGTTCAAAGTGGCAGAGGAGACAAAGTAAATGGTCAAAGCAGGCTACCCTCTCCATCAAGGCAAAGTGCCTCATCCAAGTGAATTAGCTGCAATTTACAGAGGCCTATTACATGCAATTAGTATGCTGTGTTAAATCACACTTTTTTGGAATGGTCCTCCTGCCATGTCATTCAAAGGTCAAAAATAGCTTTCAGCTCCTGAGAGTTACCCATTAATTGTGATGAATAATATCATAATATCATGAGGAAAAAATGAAGTGATAGGAACAAATAGTATCACTTCAGGGTTTTTTAAATTTTAATATATTCCATTAATGTTTTTTCGTGCTGCTTTTAGTTTATTTGTCTCAAAATGACAGAGTAAAATTAAAATACTTAATAGATAAAGTTATGTGAAAGGTGATATACACATTCATTAGTGCTGTTCCTGGCAAATGTAAAACGAACTTTCAAGAGATTTGTTTTAATGTGGAGAAGGGCACAAAGAGTATCTTCTACAGATTAACTGATCTTTCTTTTTAAACTGAAAATACACCATTCCAAGCAATGTGATATCATTCCCAAAAAATATTTCCAATCTCACTTTTAAGGGTGTCCCCAATGTAGCAAAGTTAACATTTCTTGTAGTGTGTTTTTTTTAAAAAAAATACAGACAGCATGCACCTTTGCAGTTAAAAAAAGGAAGAAGACACTGACCCTTTCATAAATTTTACTAAATTGTCTAAAGATTTTTTCCTACTGCTGATAATTATATAATTCCACCTGATCTTCAACAAAGTTTACTTGCTGTGAAATGTAGTAAAATTCAGTTAGTGAATGGATGAGTGATCAAGGCACATCATTGACTGGTCCTACAGCCAAAAAAATACCTAGCAGTAAAATAGGTAAAGAATCATATTCTAAATAGTCTCCTTTGTAAGTAAATATCTTGTGTGTATAGCAAGGAAACAACTGTGGTACAATTTTTCTCTTGATGAATTTGTTTTCTTTTTATAGAGATGAACTTATTTTGGTGACTATGGCTGTACCTCTCTGCCATTATACTATGATCATGATTATGTTAATCTCTTTAAAGTAGTATTTATGTTTACTTTATGCTTATTATTTATCCTGCATACTTGATGGACTATATATAGCTTATGCTGATATATTTGGCTGAGGAAAGGGTTGATTCATTATGTGTCAACTCTTAGCAATCACAGCTTTTCAACAGAACAATTTGTTCCCAACCTTATCATTCAAATCTTCCAGTCAAAGGAAAGACTATTAATGTTTACATAAACAAACAAGTAAGTAAGCAAACAGAGTCCCAACAATAGAGGCTTTGATATTCTCTGAGCTTGACTGTTTACTTGCAGACATTTCATTACCCAACAAGGTTATGGTGTATTATTTTGTGCTTGATTATTTGTCAGATGTTAATTCTTGCTTATCTAAATTTTGGCTGCTGGAGAGAATCTGGCCTTCTTATTTCCTTCTTAGCTTTTTTATTTTCTCTTTTGAATGATCTGTAAATGGTAAACAGACAATCAAGCAGAAAACAATATCTTAATTAAGGAACTGCCAAGGAGCAAACTACATTCACACCCACATTAACAGGGCAAGCTACTGAATATTGTACTCACTAGCACTGATGATGTTACCTAGATGGATGGAGAAATGTCTAAAAGGAAACAACCAAGCTCAAAGAGCAGGAAGGACTTCATAGCCCAAACTTGAGTTATATTTTCTTCTATTATGATCTCAAATATTACAGCTTGATGATGCTCAGCTTCCATCTGCTGACGTTAGAACAGGAATCCCTAATGTATGCCAAAATTGTAACAGGCATTCTTTAAAAAAATTACTCCAATAGAGGGAGTGGTTGGTCAAAAAGCTAATTGATGACATTACTCTCTGCCTTCTTCTCTTTCACACAATGCTGTCTACCACTTTAGCTTACTTTTGCCTTTTTTCTGAATAAGTGGGTTTTCTTCCACACAGACTATAAGGTTTAGCATTCTTATTTTCTCATAATTTCTTTTGAATATGGATCCATTCAGAAGCATGCTTAGATATAAATATGATGCTTGAGATACTGGTTTGCTTTGAAGTATGTTCACCATTACTCTTAGTATTACTATTATTCCTGTTATTACCCTGTTTCCCCGAAAGCAAGACATCCTCCAAAAATAAGACCTACTTACAGTTTTGCCTTTCATTGAAATATAATGCATCCCCCCAAAATAAGACCTCCCCGATAATAAGGCCTCGAACTTTCAGTTCTGAGTGGCCATGGTGGAAAAATAAGACATCCCCTGAAAATAAGACCTAGCGCATCTTTGGGTGCAAAAATTAATATAAGACGGTGTCTTATTTTCGGGGAAACATGGTAGAAGACCATCAAGGTTCCTTCCAATCCTATTATTCTATATCTAATGAGCCAAACCATGTTATCCATTTAACCCAATATTGTCACTGCTTTCCAATAGGCATTCTCCCTGATTGCAGGCTGTAGTTTTTTCAGCCTGGTCTGGAGAAACTGGAAATTCAACACAGATAGCATGTACTCTGCAAATAATCTATGGCTGTCCCTTACAATTTGCAGTGTAGACTGTTGTAGAGAGAATGAGCTTAACTGTCTTTCAAAATTCTTAAAAGTTAATTGATTATTTTTAATGAATAACAAACATAACATCATCTGCTTTCCTTTTCCTATTGCAACATGTTTATTGAATGGATAGGAATAATCAATTATTGATATCTAAAAAGAAAATGACAGGTGAAAAAAGGAAAACAAAATGGGTTCAGATATGACAGGATTGATGTACTATTAGCATGGTAAATAAAAATGGTTTCTTTTTATGATTTATAAGGAGAAAGGAAGGGTTCCTAAATCATGAATAACTAATATAGGTAACACTACATTGGATCAAATAGCATATGAAGTGGAGTAATGTAATTGGAATATCTAAATTTCTGAAGTGTGAAACAGCAAACTCTTCTAAACAACATTTGCATTTATTTTCTGCAGAACTGTATGCTCCTTAATGAAGACAAAACAAATTTGGTGCTAGAGAACACAATAGCTACTTTTCACAAGAGCAGACTTGATGCTGAATATAGAGCTGCAACTGTACAACTACGAGCTATGGATGTAAGACTTCCATTTTGCTACATTTGTAAATATACATAATATATCTAAGATTATTTATAAGAGATTTGCTCTCATAGATTATAGTTCCTAGATAATACTAGGTTAACATTTCCTTTCCTTTTTATGGACAAAATAATGAACATAAAAACAATTCCTATAATGGATCCATTTGCTTCCTTAAAAAATTTCATCCTTCTACCTCAAGAACTGTGGATAGCAGCGATTAAATTTAGGTTTGTCTGAAATGGCACACCTCTAACATGACTTGTATTACGATAGTATTTTTATTACGGTAACAAAGAAGAATATTTGTAGCTCAGGATTAAAATGGAGATCCTTAGTGCTCTCTTGAGGTTAGTTTTCTTGCAGACATTTCATTACCAAACTCGGTAACATCAGCATCATTTCTGTGACAGTCAAATGCTGGCTACATGTCTTTTGCTTGCTTGGCAACCCAGAAATTCATTCAAAAGTGCATGCTAACATACACATGATATAAAAACATCACATGAATATTAGCAACCTCTGATTTTCAGTGTGGCACTTTAAGTCATAAATTTTCATTTGATTTTTGCCTGTTTAATTCTCTCAGTGAATTGTGCAGCAAATGCATGCTTCTGCCTCATTTTAGGAGGATCAAAATTGTTTCCCCATTTGATCATTAGAGAATTGGCACTATTGCCTTTGGGTATGACACTGTACATTTTTGAGAATTCTTTAATTCTCTTGCTTCCATAGATTTAATATTGCTGATGTTGTTGATGCATGTTTGGAACAGAATATTATTCAGAATAGATACCATAGTATTTATTTTAAGAACATATCAATACTATTTTTCTCTGTACACTGCTCATATCATTTGATGAGAAACTATAGTTTTATTTTTCGGTACCATGCTTCCCAGAGTAAACAATACCATAATCTTCCCGTGGAAGAAAATGTTAATGTCAGGGTTATGCTTATGATCTAAGTAACATAGCAGGCTGATTATTTTTTTCAAATAAATGAATTTCAAGTATAAACAGAATGCATCTAAGATTATAATACTGCACTGTCACGAAAGTTGATATAAGAGCATTGGACCTTTGTAAAGTGGGATGAATTTCTTATTTCCCTATGTTATTATTCCAAATTCATGGGAAAACATGATTTTCTGCTGTACAGTAAAGTCACAATTTGTTTGAGGCTTACTCGCTTCAATTTCCAACTACCCTAACTTTGATATTAATGAGGTAAATGGAAATTGTTGTTTAATTTTAAATAAATAAAATTTTTCTGGGACTTCTATACTCAGAAATAAAATATTTAAAATTTAGTAAATGAGAACAATCCAAAATCATACTGTGATTTGAGCAGAGCACAGGTTCCCAGTATTTGGGGGGCAAATTTACTAGATTAAAATTCAAACCTCTACTTCAGGTTTTTCTCCTTATAGATGGAAAAAATCCTTGTTACAATTTATTAATGTACAGTAGTGTTAAATAATATTTTGCTACATCCATGCTAACTTAAACTGAGCTTAAAATAAATTATTTGTCATTGTCATCTATAGAGGCATTTTTAAATATTTAAATTGTTTTTACTGGCATAACAGATTTGAATCAATTCAAATAGATTGACCTGATAATAGATAAACTTAAAGTATTGGTTTATTGGTTTTATCTATTGGTGAACAAAACAAGCTGATCTATTGTCTTTTGCCACTATAGGGCGCTATTATTTTTACTATACAGTGAAATTCTATCACAATTTTCTTGATTCGTGAAATTGAGAACTATAACGTAACAACCATATGAAGACCATCAACCGTAAAACTCATATTAGTTCTGTTGTCAATTGTTTGTACCATTAAGAACTAATGTTGAACTAAAGTCTTACTGCTTCTAATATAAGCCTTTTAATCAAGCCTTTTGCTCCATGCTGCCAGAGAGCACATCTGGGAGACAGTTGCTTGGCGTTTGAAGTGTACATCAAAGTGTAACTTGACAATGATGTGATTTCTTCATGAATTTATTTTTCTGTTGAGTGCACTGTATTACTGTTATCTTATATCAGTTTATTCACATACCCTTCTTAAAATGTGGTACCCAGAATTGGGCAAGGTACTCAGGGGAACTTCTGACTGATATGACAAAAACTAATTTGTTTGATCCAATGACTTCTGTGGATTTGATTTTTATTAAGTGCCAGTAAGTCAGTGCAAACTCTTAGCAATCACATAGACCTGTTTCCGAATCATTTGTCCCCAGTCTGACCCTTCAAATCTTACAGTAGTTCATCCATCACCAATGTAATTGATTTCTTGTTACTGGTTCTCCTCTTTTTTGCTTTCCTTTCATCTAGCATTATAGATTCAAGAAAGTTAAGTTTTCACATGTGTCCAAAATATGATAATTTAAGTCTGGTCATTTATGCCTCAAATGAGACCTTGCAACTGACTTGTTCTAAAGTTGTATTAGCAATTTTGCAATTGCATTGGATTACTGGCTTGCACTGTTAAACTCCCAGTATATATATCTCACTGCCAGATAAGTAATCTCAGATCCCGCTGCAGCCCCCACCAATCATCCTGTGGCTGCCAATGGCTCCCCGCAACTGAAGACCCCCTACCTGCACACTCACCCCCACTTCCAGAGAGCGCCTCCCTTGCCACCATGTCTGACCTGTGGGCTGGATACATGCAATCCGCGGGCTGTATCCAACCCGTGGGCCACCTATTTGACATGTGCTTATGGTTACAGCATAACTCTCTTCTTTCTACAGTGCATCCTGTGTAACCATAAAAACTACAAATCATATGATTTTTTTGGGGGGGGGGAGGTTATGCAAAAAGTCCATAAAGGGTTTTGAAATGAATGAAATGAGGTTAGGTGTGTGGGAAATGCTGAGGTCTTGAAAGGTGCCTAAAAGTTGATTTAGTAATAAGTTAATCATCATTATCTCCATGTAGCCTGTAAAAATCATGCTAGAATCTGTTTTTAAAATATTGAATAACCTATAGATCTCCATATTGATTTTTCATAAAATTCATCCAAGACAAAAAATTTCAATGGATTGTCTGCTTTAATGCTAGATGTGAGCTAGCCCATACAAACAAGAACTAAGTAGTCAGAAGCAGAAAATTTAGATTGCATTTGTACTTTTAATGGCTGTACCTATACCCTTTAAATTTGATTTAGTTGGTTGGCTTGGGGTGCCAATGGGGGCATTCTTCGCTGAAGATGGTTGTCAGGATAAGAAGACTTCACCTCTGTGCTGACCGTCCCTTTGGTTTTAATTTTTATGTAACTCTTCTTAATTTTGATTGTTTTTATATTTATCTTTTTACCATTTTTAAACTGTGCAGAATTGTCTTATCAGTAAGGTGGATGGCATATAATTTTAATAAATAAATAAAAATAAGATAAAACAGGAGGTGACATGGATCTAATAATCAGGTGACCAGGTTAACAGACCCAAGGATCCTGTCTACTACATCAAGTGTTACACGATCTAAATCTTTCCAATTAACTGAATAGTATTGTGATTCATTTCTGTTCAGTAGATATGCTCAGTCAGTGTCCAGCTTCTAGCAAATTCAAATGATTTTATTGGTCAGATTCAAGAAAATTCACCCAGTCTTTGTGGTCCATTCTCTTCGTAGAAGAGAATGGGACATCTTAAAAAGTACCACTGGCATGTATCTGTTGAGGCAACAAGACGCTCCAGAGAACCACTGCCAATACATAATTGTTGGGCTAACTGAGCAAACAGCCTGCCTTGGCTTGAGGCAGCTTCATCTATAATTCCTATCATTGAGGAATAGCCTGAATTAAATCTATATGAGTTGACGAGCTATTTTATCAAATGTTTCTCATCTATCATGGGCATTGTAGCTTGTCAAGTGTTTGTCATCCATGACTACTAGACTCAGATAACAAACTGACATGACAGCCATCAGATTTTACTCCTGGATTTGTATCAGTAAGGGTATTGCACATTCTGAAGGCTTAACTAATAAAAGTTTAACTGGTTTTCTTGAAGCCAGTAAAGCTTTAATAAACACAGTTTAGTCTTTTTAAAAAATCTCTTTTATTTATTCCAGCAACAAATTTCCGACCTGGACATAAAGAAGAATTCTCTTTTGATGAAGTGTAAAAATTTACTGAGCACTGCTAAAAAAGTTTGTAACCTTAGTATGGATCAAAATCTTCCAGAAGATGTCTACAAGGTAAATATCACAGTAAAAAAATTATATATATCTTACACGGGGAAAAACCTGAACATGCTCAAACCTACATAACTATACCTGTGAAAACCTACGAAGACACACACACACACACACACACACACACACACACACACACACACACACACACACGAATATTAGACAAACACGTATGTACAATTCTCTTCAATCTAGTTTCCCAAGACACTTTCAGTACAGATAGAATGAACTCAAAATGTAAAATTGCTGTGAAATCAATGAGACATCAGAATAAAATGATTAAAACAACTGTCTTAGACCCAGTTGAATGTAAAGGCCTAAAAATTAAATAAAATTTTATAAGCACTAGAAGAAGATCTTTTGCTCTAATTGGTCTTACTTTACATGCTAAGAATATTGAGAAAATGAACAAAATTCGAATGCTTGGCTACTAGCATGGGGTCATGTGATCACCATTTGTAATCTTTCCAGCTGGCTTTCTACAAGCAAAGTCAATGGAGGAAAATTGCTTAAGAGCTGCATGATTTATTTAACAACTGCAGTGATTCACTTAGCAACTGGGGCATAATTCGTTAAAAACTGTCTTGCTTAGCAGTGGAAATTTTGACTTCAGTTGTGGTCGTAAATTGAGGACTACCTGTATAGGATTTTAAACATTAAGGCTAGCAGTGTAGATTGTGTTCAGATGGATTAAAAGCCCATAAAGCCCCAGAAGTACCCACTAAATATGTCCTCAGCATCTGACTTAGAATTGATTTGCAGTATTTTGAAACGTCATTTCGGCATAGTTTTCAAAGACAGACCTTTCTCATAATAAACACAATAAAACAAAGAAATGCCACAGTTCATAGATTAGTTGTAGCTGTCATAATATCTTTGGATCACAAAGGCTACTTGAGGCAGTTTTTCAAATCATGAATGTTTCCAGTTATCAATTCAATACTTTTAGTGTCTCATATGATTGAAAAGTCAAAGAAACGTAGAATTTAATGCTATTGGATTTCAAAAGATTCTAAAACATAATTCTCCATTAGTAGTTCTTCAAATTGCACTCAGATGTTTGCAGTTGTTACCTACAGAGCCTCAAGTGGATGAGTAGATTTTAATAAGCTAGCATGGCTTTCTTAAGAAAGAATGAAGAAAAAAACCTAACTTACAATACATAAACATTTCTCCGTCCTTATCCTTATTAATAGGAATTTGTCACTGAAACCATACATTTAGATTTCAGGCAAAGAAAGATGCTGTAATGCATCTTATTCCTTGTCTACTATCATGTATCCCCGAAAATAAGACATCCTCCGAAAATAAGACCTATCTACATTTTTGCCTCTCAGAGGAATATAAGGCATCCCCCGAAAATAAGACCTCCCCAAAAATATTATTTTCAGGGGATGCCTTATTTTCCGGGAAACACGGTAGATCGCCCACCCCTGAAAAACACCTGTCTCCC
>JANHFO010007402.1:43614-75961 GCA_032468095.1 Pareas carinatus
GGCAGTCAGCAGAAATAGCCTGCAGTGCTGCTTTTAACCACTGCGCCATCCTGGTATAAGCCCAGTGTGACAGCAGTGAGGTGTGTGAAAATTGGAAGTCCCCAGTCACTGCCACCTCTCCATCCACTATGGCTGCCGCTACCATCCCCAGCCTTTTCTGCTTGGAGCCTGCGGCAGTGGCAGCAAGGGGTTTGAAAATGCAAAGCCCCCAGTCACCGTGCTATGTGTTCTGCCTACTCACTTGCTCACATACCTGACCAGCTCTCTCTCTAACCACCTGTGGTGAGTTGGCCATGTGGAGTTGTCTTGTGGCAACTTGATGGGAGCGAGTTGGCAGAGGTGAGTTGACGGTGGCAAGCTGGTCATGGCAAGCTGGTTGCAGCGAGTTGTCCTAATCCTTCCTTTTACTAGCCAAAGAAGATGATAAGGAAATCAACTGATTTATAATTAGATTACTCTGGTTTGTCAAACAAATGAGACAGAATGAGTTATTAATCTTATATAATCATAGGGCTGTAGGGCTGGATGAAAACCTGGAGGTCTTCTAGTCTAACCCCCTGCCCAAGGCAGGAGACTTTATTTTATCTCGGACAAATCTTTTATTGAAAACCTTCAGCAATAGTTACAGTTTCTCTTACTTGCCAAACCAGATTATATCCCTCCAGATCTTACGTTCTGTACCTTTGTTTAGAACAGTGTAGACTTGGCCTTCACTTATATTATTTTCACTAAAGTCATCCACATCAGAGCAGACTTCTGGGTCATCAGAGAGGAAGGAGATGCTGCTATGAGATCGAGGTGATTCAGATATAATATGGCTACTGGAAGGGGTCACTGAGCGCTCTTGCAGTTTTGCTTGGAGAGTCTTGATGGTTTGTTCCTTCTGGAACTCCTTGTTTATCCTGAGGAAAGGCACCCCAAAGCCAGGAAAAACAAATTACCCATAACAGTAAGGAAACACCAATCCCCCCAAAAATCTAGCTACGTAGCTAACTTTAAAAGACATTACAAAACCTTATGCCATCAGATAAAGGCAGAATGTACCAATTACTACTGCAAACAAGAGGAAAAATTATTACATACAAAATCCACCCGCACCTTCTATAATTTCATAAACACCAAACGTAAAGACTCGAAAACCATACCACCCCTAAAAGTGCCTAACGGAAAAGACTGTAATGATGAAGCCATTAAAGCTAATACTTTCAATATGTTCTTCAGTTCAGTCTTTGTTAACAGCAATGACTCCAGCCCCACATTTCCTAATTGTACCACAATTAGCTGCAATGATCTACTACACATTGATTTTACAGAAGATAATGTTGAAAAGGCACTAAGCAAACTAAAAAAATCTCTATCTATTGGCCCTGATTGATTATGCATCTACTTCATAAAAAAGCTTTTCACTGCCATAGCTGAACCATTAAGCACAATCTACGAGATATGTTTCAGATCCAGCACCTATGGTTCCTATCTTTAAAAAAGGTGTCAGCTGCTGTGAGCATCTGCCATACCTGGAAGGAGGGGCTGAGTGCGATGTGATGTATGGGGTGGGACTGGCCTTGCCTGGAGGAGGAAAAGAGTGTGGCCTTGGACACTCAACTGATTGGGGACCTTGACAGATGGCTGATGGCAGCCAGGCATGTGCCGTCGGAAGCACCTCAAGGATGCTGGACCCAGCTTCAACTGAATGACTCATTCCATGCCACTACAGCATTGACTGGCTGAGGGACTTTTGGGGACCGGGCACATCTCTTCTCTTCTGTAACCCCATGCTGAATATATTCAGAGCTTGCCTACCCACACTATAGTCAACCACTCAGTAAAATTAACTTTTCTCTATTTCACATTGGAGTGAAGGGCCGTTCTTTCCTGGGAAGTGGGGACCAGCTTCATGGTAAGTAAACTCTGAATAAATTTTTATCTATCTAAATTTTTTCCATAATTTCCACATCTGTGTCTGTCTTTTGCCTACATTTCTGAAATTATTCCATTTCTCTTTGCTAATTTTCTTCCAAGTTTTCTCAGGTTTCTTCATTGGTATCTTACATTTCTTTAAGATTGTTTTGTGGATTGGTTTTTCTTGCTTGCTTCTTTTACTTTTCATGGAGGTGAATGACACTCTCTCTTTAAAAATCTTACAGCTTCCTTTGAACCTCCTTTTGCCTTTTGAATTGTAGTTTAATTTTTCTTTCTTAAGTATAATCATCTTTCCAGAAACTTGTTTTCCATCTGTTGCTTCCAGTTTATCAATATAGTTATTGTCCATGCTGTTACTTGTGATTTTTCCCTTTGGCTTTTCTATACACATTTCCATAAAAAAATTTTTAAATCATGTTACAACCCCTAGTATGGCCCCTTTTATGGGAGGAGGCAAATGTCTCCTTTTTTCCATCCTTCAATCCAATCTCATGAATAATCAGGTTTAGAAAGCCAGTACTTTATTATGTTGCCTTTTTGTTATATTGTGTTAGATATTTTTGTGCTGGCACATAAATATATATATATTTGGATAGTACTTTTGAGTACTTTTTTTTCTCTACCCTGGTAGTGTGTCTACTCTGCTGTTGGGAGTAGGCAAAAAAGACATTGTCCAAAAGCCAGGAATGTTTTTCCTAGAGTAACGTGTTTAATGAGGTGGATCTGTGAAACAGTTTTAGTTTTTTCTGTAATGAAGTGGTCTGGCACTCAATTACAGGTCTGGGTTTTCTTTTCTGCTGGAAAACCACCACGGTTTCCTCTCCCCCCCCCCTTTTGAGCCCCTGCCTAGGACCCATTACTGCTCTAGTCAAGGGAGCCCAACAATGGTGGTTTACAATTCACACAAGGGTTAAGTTACTTGTGTATTAGCTTTGATGGCAGCTAACCAAAAGAACTTAAGGGATCTGAGTGGGCTTCAGGGCTCGGGAAATTCTCTTGGGTCTAGGAAAATGTGGGATTATATTTTAAAAAAACCGGATTCAAGTTGACTCCTCATGCAACCGCTTTGCAGTATTGCCTGGTTTCAACTCTCAATCTCTTGAAGAATGGAAAGCTACTAATAATGCTTTTGGGGTGGCCGAGTTCCCTTTTAATGCCTCTTTGCAAGGCCTTCAAGCTGAAAGTGTTAGTGGTAGTCGTGGGGAGGATTGTCGGTTTATTGTCTGAGAATGAGTATGAAGGAGCCTGTCAAGCTGATTAACCTCAACAAAGGTTGATCCAGGGAAACCACGTCAACAAGGGGCTTTGTGTCTGCACCCTCTGCTTAATTCTTCCCTTCTTTTAGTCCTCTGGTAGTTTTCAACATGTTCGTATGAAATCTTTTTCCCCATCTGAAAATTGGGGAAATGGAGCATCTCTTCTGCTTAAATTCCACTCGTGGATTGTGAACACAGTGATCCATTCACAGATGGCATTTAAATTATGCCTCTTTCCAACAACCTTCCTCTCGTACTCAAGACGAACAATTCAGAAACCACTCGGTGTAGTGTCTCGCCCCTAAGCTGTGGTTAACACAAACGGTGGCTTACTTAGGCCATCTTTACAAACTGCTGTTGGAAATTGGCTTGTTTTGAATCAATCAAACTGCAGTTTGAATTAATGAACAACTCACACTGAGTAGTGAAAAGCTTGTGTGGGGTTTTTTTGCCACTTGGGCCAAAAAGAAGAAAAAATAGGCTTTTTTCAGGACTTATTAGATGTCCGTGAGGAACATACATTATCGACCTCGACTGTATTATAGTGAGATTCCCATTGCCAGACATGGTCTTTGTGTGTAGGAATGTGCTTCAAATGTTTGAGGTCTGTATATTACGAGTGGTGTATAACATGAAATTAAAAGCGGAAGGTCTTGCTCTTGTGGTGATGGTATGTACAGGTAAGTCCTTGAGTTAAAACGGCTCACTTTGCAGCTAGTCGAAGCTACTTAGGACCCAGTTTCAAAGTTCTAACAGTCACACACATACAAATAATAATGTGAACCTATTTTGGGCATTTGACAACCAGCCTGATGTACAATTTTTTTAGCCAGAAATCAGCATTTTCAAAAAATGCCTATTGAGAACAATGAGTTCATTTAATGACCACGGCATTCACTTTACAACTGCCTTTAAAAGGTTCTAATATCTGGTGCGGCAACATGGTGACTTGCTGAATGACCACCATGAATTACGACTATAATTCCTGGCTCAATTACAGTTGTAAGTCAAGAACTTCCTGTATATGTGTTTGAATAAAGATTGATATCAGAATCAGAATTTATTTATTTATGAGGACACACAGGAATTTATCTTCAGTGAATATGCTCAATACCTACATACATACGATAAACAACTGTGATTACAATCAAAGATACGTTCATAGTCATTTGGATATATAAGCATAATGATGATCATTTCGATATATAGATATAGTCATTGCATTTATAGGCATAAGATACATTCATAGTCATAAAGTACATTCATCTTGTCAAATACGTATAAGCTGCCATCAACAAACCGCGATCTTAATCATGAATACAATTCACAATCGTAAATACATTCATCATGTTACAATGTACAAATATCATGTCACAAAACACATTTCATCCTGTCATAAAGCACCCTCCTCATGAACAGTGTCATGTAAGTCAGCTGTTTAGCAGGTTGATGACATGGGAGAAGAAACTGTCCTTGTGTCTGGTTGTCTTGGTTTGCAATGCCCTGTATCGGCAACCGAAGGGAAGATGTTTTTATTTATTCTTTAGTAACATTTGTCAGGGGAATCATAACCCAGAGCAAACCAACATTATTTTTGATGCACACCGTGGGTTTTCAACTCTGGTTGCCTTCTATTTTTATCTGCATGGATTTATTTTATTGATTTATTTATTTAAATTTTTATGCCGCCCTTCTCCCCGAAGGGACCCAGGGCGGTGCACATCCATATAAAACAATTGAAGCAATTAAACAAACAGCACATTAAAAGAAATTTAAAAGTAGATGATTACAGTGGCTAATTTAAAACCGCAATATAAAGCCAATTTAAAACCAGATTAAAATAGGAAATTAAAATTAATAAAATATTTAGGCAAGGAAAAGGTGTGAATTAGGTCAACCCGGCCGGGGTAAAGAGGTAGGTTTTTATAGCACGGCGGAAAGCACGGAGGTCTGAGATAATGCGAATATAATTGCTTTTTTTTCCAGATCTTTCAAAGTGCAGGGCTTTCTTTTTCACTTCAGTACATCAGATTTGGAAATGGTCTGAGTGTTGTCGCCAAATTTAGAAGTCGAAAAGGTTCAAAGAGCCTTTACTGGGATTGTTTTAACCATGGGAAATGGGAAATGTGCAGGGAGAAGGAAGAAAAGATTTCAAAGGGTGGCAATATCTCTTGACCGTAAATAAAACCCCTTAGAAGGAGCCAATGAATGGGGCTACCTCGCTTGTTTTTTCTGTTAGTGACCTGGGAAAGAATGGAAAGTAAAAAGGAAATGTAACAACAACAACAAAATGCACATCAGCAACAGAGAGATGCTCAAACCTTTATTTCTGGCATTTATTTTCTACGGCTAAGAAAGTAACCGGGGGTGTCCACCAAGGAATCCAAAGTGGCATGAGGCCTCTTTATAATATGATATGAAATGGATAAATAGTATAAAACATATCACTCATCCACCTTAGGAAAAGTTTGCCATCCGGTAGGCATCTTCAGAGCATCATTTCTTAAGAGCGTGTGAATGAGAAGAGCGTCCGACCAAATCCGCAACCCCTTCATTTATCCTCCAACCCCAAGGAAAGCTTTCCAACAGAATTTTTTTCCCCGCCATGGACAGAATAGCAGAGTTGGGAGGGACCTTAGAGGTCTTCTAGTCCAACCCCCCGCACAAGCAGGAGACCCCCATCCCATTCCAGACAGGTGGCTGCCCAGTCTCTTCCTAAAAGCCTCTAGTGATAGAGCACCCACAACTTCTAAAGACAAGCGCTCCATGGCTTAGGACCCAGCTATCTTCAGGACCGCATTCTGCCAGCGAATACCTCCCACCGACCCGTTCGCTCCCACAGAGAGGGCCTCCTCAGGGTGCCGTCGGCCAGACAATGCCGGCTGGTGACCCCCAGGGGGATGGCCTTCTCTGTGGCGGCTCCCACCCTCTGGAACGACCTCCCCCCAGAGATCAGAACTATCACTGACCTCCGTGCCTTTCGTCGGGCATTAAAGACCCATCTATTTACCCAGGCCGGGCAGGCCTAATTTTGCACTTCTTCCCTTTCCCTAATGTCATGAATTTTAAATTATTATTTGGTTTTAAATTGGTTTTTATATTTGAGACGACAGCAGCCAATGATATATTTGTTTTATATGTCTTTTAAGGTGTCGTGTTGTTATTTGTGTTATAATTGTTTTTATTTGACTGTACACCACCCTGGGTTCCTTCGGGGAGAAGGGCGGTATAAAAATTTAATAAATAAAAAAATAAATTTTAAAAATGGCTAATAGTCATGGATAAAATTATAAATTTTTATAGTAAGAATTGCAAGATTGTAGTCTACCCCTTAGGCATGCCTTCTACCTGCTCCCAAATTGAGCACTAACTCAAAGAAAATGCAGCTCCATCCAGAGTCAAAAATATCACCAGACCCCAGAGGGGCCAAAAATCCATTTCAAGAACAACCTTAAATAAATAAATAAATACATTTCTCTTAACATTAGTAATATAAACTAAATTAATTTCTGAGTCTACACTTCCAAAACTTCTATCAGTACTAAAAAGCTGTTATGTTTATTGCAGAAGCAGCAGCGAAGATGGGCAAACTCTGGAGAAATATGCCCCTGATTTTCATTTTGTCTATCTTATTGTGGCTATTAGAATAGGAAATTCATTGGAAAGCAGAGTGTAGAGGAGATAAACAGGAACGCCTGAGTTGTAGTTTAACTCAACTGGACATAAAGAATGTCTGCTTATCTCCTTTTATGCTATTGCTTATGTCTGTAACTTATTTCCCATGGTTCAGTTTTCAGTAATATTACTAACTTCAGTAATATCACTTGTGAAGTACCTTCCAAAGTTTTATTGAATTTGTTATATTAAATATAAAAAACAAAATATAAATAAATATACATTTGGAATGCTTTATAGAATCAAAGGGATGGAGCAGATATATTATACTTTTCTTTAAGAAGTTATCAACTGTTAGCAGATGCTTGTGTTTTTCCTGGAAATCACTACAGAAAGAGATGATTCGACTTCCTTGGGCACTGATAAATGATCATCATTTATTTTTAATAATTAACCAGACATAAGTTCCATTCTGTAATTTTGTATAATTAGACAAATATGAATGCTATTGTTTTACATAAATTATTGTTAGCTTGAACATTAGAACATAGACTGCCTTTTCAGACTACTACTTCCTCTACTTGAATATTGTCTGTTAAAAAAGCATAATTCTCCTAAGCTCGAGGCAAAGTTTTTACATTGCTTACTACTTGTTCTATATTCAGAGTGGACAATTTATTTTAGCCTGGGGGATTAAGAAATTGAAATGCTGTAAATTAATTAAGAAATTATATAGAGGTAGTTAACTGAGTGACATCCATAAGTAGGCAAGGATAGAAACTAAGTGGGTCACGTCAATGAGCCTTGCAAACTCCATTCCAATTCTGTTGGCATTTAGAAAAGTTGTTAAGACCTGGCTGAAATCGTTTGGGACTGATAAAATGGGGCTTTTGCCTTTCAATAGCTGATTGCTTGTCATTGAGATTATCATTCCTTTGTGCAATGATTATTAGAAAGATTATTGTTGTTGTTAGTATTGTCTGGTTTATGCTATAATCTCTCTGTTGCTATTTTTATTCGATTGTTTGTACCATTTAACAGTTGACAGTCCTGTTTGGATTAAGCTTCATATCAGTTGTAATAAATAAATACTGCAAATACATTCTCCTATTTGCATGGCGCAATATGACTCATCAGTATTTTCAGTGAGAATCGCAGCTTCATGAAAGGAAAGGCTAGCCTGTCCGCAACAATATCTCTCCCTAAAGTATCACAATGCCTCTGGAAGCTATCTTTAAAATTTACAAATAGGATAGCTACTTCTCTTTGATCAGTGTTTTTTTTACACTTTCTCTATGTTTAGAGTGCCAGGAATCTAGAATGCTGGGGAAGGGAAATATATATTCTATAACTAATATACAAACTTCTCCAAAATGAATATTTCTGATAAACCAGATTTTTTAAATCCTGCATTTCAGCATTTGTCATGTGATTTTCCTGTTGGTTATGTAGTTTGATGTGACTGCTTTCTAACGTCTCAAACTTCAAGCATTTTGTAAAATAAGAACTATAGGTTCAATAAGGCGATGGTTATTTTGAAATTTCTTCTTTGGTCATTGGAATGAGTCTTAATTGTGAGAAATAATAACCATGTACATTGTATGTCAGTAGCAAAAAGCTATGATTACAAGGTTTTTAAGAGAAAAGGTCACCAAAAATACCTTAATCACAGTAAATTTTAGTTTTAGTTATTGTTTTTGTAGCACATGAATGTTGTATCATGGTTTAATATCAATTATATGATTCATTATTACTAAGACCCATCCCGTATGTATGGTACCACTGAATTTTCTGCTTTAGAGCTGCTAAGAAATTTTCTTTAGTGTTCTAAGATAGAAAAGGGGAAAGCATTTTTTTTCTTTTGTATCACTTAACAAATATGGGATATAAAGATATTTTAATTTTCCATTTTTCCTATCTAATCAGTATGATTAATGTGTCTGGGATAGTATAAATACTTGATTGCATCTTTTTATAAAGCATTTATTTAAAAGACCAATAAATACACAAATGAACAATTGTTATCAAAAGCAATGTTTATTTATTGTACAATTTTTCGCTGTGGAACTAAATATTATGCAACCTTGAAAAATCCTTAAAGGCAGGTAAACTATTGGTTTAAAAGTATTTTAAGAGTATTTATATTAAAATGCATTTACAGTAGCAATATAGTATTTGATGTGTTTGTATGGTTATATGGAAAGGAAAACTACAAAAAATTGAACAAAATTTCATCTAGCTTTGCTACATGAACAAAAATTCAACTAACACCAATGGAAAGTTAGATACTGTATATGAACAGAGAACAGGCAAATTGTAAACAGGTATCCTACATCCTTGTAATCGTGTACTTTATCTTTTATTTTCTTTGATAAGTTTTATTGCAGTGTTCCTTTTTTCTTTTCAGTAAATGTAAACCTATGCAAGTTGTGGCTACAGTATTTCAACTTTCCAGGACAATTTACCAAGAAAGTGAAAAAACTAGAAGAAAATTTGTGAAATGTGGTAGCATTATAAATTGCTGGTAAACAGCACTCCAGTTTTGTGGTTCTCAGATGTTGCAGGCCTGCCTTAATATATAGCAATCACAAAACAATTTTTCTATAATGGCATTAAGATTTAACAGTTCAAACTATATTTTTTCAATGATTACATTTTCCCTTTCCTCTTTCCCACAGGAGATAAGTTCTCTCAAAATTAGCCGAGGAGTCAAGGTTTTAATGGAGATATATATATATATATATATGCATAATTTAATGTGTTCAGATTATTTTTAATCAGTAGAAAAGTTATTTAAATATCAAGAGATGGGTTTAGTACTAAGCATGATTCTAATAATTAGTTAGATATGCTAAATCAGCCGATAAGTAATTTATTAAGCCACCCAGAGTTACCCTGAGATAAGGTGGGCAGCCAATACATTTTACAAATAAAGATTTTACTCTAATTATCACATAAATAATTACCATAATTTGCCTTCTAAAATCTCAGTTAAAATTAAGTATTCATCAATAAATATATTAGTATAGAAGAGCACAGAGATATCTTTGGAAAAACTATAGGTAAACGTAAAGGTTCCCCTTGCAGATGCAAGCTAGTTGGTCCAACTCTAGGAGCAGTGCTCATCTCTGTTTCTAAGCCAAAGAGCAAGCGCCATCCAAAGATGTCCCCGTGGTCATGTGGCCGGCATGACCAAATGCCTAAGGCGTACAGAGCATTGTTACCTTCCCACCAAAGTGGTCCCTGTTTTTCTACTTGCACTTTCGCATGCTTTCAAACCGGCAGAAGCTGGGGCACGTCATGGGAGCTCACTCCGTTATACGGCGCTAGGAATCCGAACTGCCAAACTTCCAATCTTCTGATCAACAAACTCAGCGTCTTAGCCAGCGAGCCACCGCACCCCATTGGAAAAACTATGTGGTGACATTAATTTAAAAAAAATCCATAAGGTTAATCTGGAATAGCAAGAAATAATGAGAAAGCAAAGATTTCCAGTGCTTTGACTCACTTTAGTATAAGAGGAAGAGAAGAGGAAATGATGTCAGGCTTTAAAGAATCTGTTATTTCAGCCTATATCACAAAGTGAAGTTCTAATATTTCTTGTGCTTTTTTCTTGACTTGGCCTACTCTGAACACTCATCATTGTGCTCCCCTCTTTTTTTATTAAGTTTCAGCAAAGAATAAAATACAAAGAAAGCAAAAAAGCGGGGTTAGGAAAAGGAGAGGTAAAAGCAAATGCAAAATCAGAAATGCAAAAAGAAAGAAAAAGATAAAAGGCGATGAAAGAAGAATAAATTCCAACTTCAGTACAGGTATAGATATAAAATACATTGATCTCTTACTTTAAAATCAACACTAATACACAATATTTCTATATAAATAGTTCTGATGGTCAAATCCCAAAATTAAATGTTCATTTCTTTCAGTTTCTGTCAGGAGCTCCAACAGTGGTTATAGCATATAGCATTGTGCTATTTAGTGCATTATAAAATTATCAATAGTGTACAAAGATTTCACCTCAGAGTCAAGAAAAATCACAACTAGAAATAATACATTAAAAAAAGAACAATAAGAAGCAAAACTGATATTATAATTGAAAAGGGCATTTCTTTTTTAAACAATATATCTAGGCAGCAGATTTATACTGTGGTTTACGATTACTATGTAAAAGTATAGATCAAGATTAATCACATGATGTTTAATACTGGCCTCTAGTTATTTTCTGTCTATATTCAAAATACTTCTGTGTTTGTTTAACTGGAAACAAAATTTTAGAAAGAGGTTTCTTTCTGCTTCTGGACAGTGTTTATCAAGCCTATGGAAAACTGATTTTAATTCCACATCAAAGAATCCCTTGAGGTGGAAAGTTAGGGGAGGATACATGAGTATGTAGCAGACAAAATGTCACTTGCATTTTGCTGCTCAGTAGCTTGATATAGTCATTTGCTGATGTGAAATGACGAGGGCTTAGAAAGTAAGGTTTTGTTTTTTATCTGTCCGTAGACCTAGTGGGGCCAGGCAGAACCCAGTCAGCAGGTCATTAACTTTGTAGAAAACAGCTTGCATTAATATGCTCTAATCCAGTATAATTAGTCAAATTAGTGCATGCCGACCAGCTTGTCATGTGCTGTCAGATTTGGCATGCATGCTGGATAGTCGTGGTCCCTCTGGAATGCCACCCTGGACCTCTGCAAACTGCTTGCTTTTATGGTATGGAGAAATCGGTAGCAATTGTATGTTGAGGAAAGGAAGGCATATGAGGAAAAAATGTGTACAGTATATTGTAGAGAGAGAGAAACCGAATTCGTGCAATTATTTCTCCTTAACTGTAGCAAGAGATACAAATTAGTTGTTCTTTATCACTACCCCATATCTAATAGAATTAGCAATCTGCTATAAGAGATTAGCATTCATAAAAAGATTTGCCATAAATAATTACAAGAGGATCATCTATGAATTACCTACCATACTATGACATAGATTATCAAAGAACCAATGCCTGTGCGAAACAAATAAACACACACACACGCACACACACACACACACACACACACTTAGGCAATACTTTTTTCCACTAGGGGAGGAGGTTATTAAACTGTAAAAGGGCTATATTAACATAAATCCGCAAGAGCTCTTGTTCTGGCGGCATGATAAAAACCTGTGTTACCTTTGCATTAACACTGAATTGCTTGTTGTGCTTTTGGCAATGACAGATAAGTCAGTGTAATTCCCCATCGCGACGGAAATGATGCTCCAGATTCCAAACGCATCCTCAAGATGTCACTGACAATAATCTTCAAAGAACGGCCAGTGAACGTGGGCTGTATGTTTGTAGGATGATATACTGCAAATGACAGGAAGAATTATGTGAGTGAAGACGAATCTGTAACATATTATTAAGCAATTTCACGAGAATAACAGGGATAAAAGGATAATGGATGAGGGTGTCATTATTACCTTCATGTAGAGGGAGAGCAAAAGCAAAGGTAGAAAGACAAGATTAATTGAGGAAGGGTGAAGCATTCATTGCTCATCAGCTCTTTTGTACTCTCTGTTCTTGAAATTTCAGACCAAAAAAAAATTGCCCAGAGCTGCATTTTAATGCATTTGGCAAAAGGGAGCATAAAACTGACAGGGCAGTTTTTAGACACTGCTCAGTTTCTATCAATCCACTCGCTAGCTATTTGTAGATTTGTTCTTTGCTGTAAATAAGCTATTGTATGAAAGTCCTCTACTTGTGTTTTCCAAAAGATGAAAACAATGTGCTTTTGCTAGATTGTTGTAAATGTTGTTCCATAGTCCATGGCAGCTGCTGCTTAATGAGCAGTTCTTGAATTAAATATACTTTTGTTTCAGAATAGTATCACTATTCATATTTGAAAGAACTGAAGAACAATAGTATTTGTTATGTTTTCAGGTTAATAACTATGACATGAAAGAGCCACTATAGGAATTACAAATAAGTGTAAACATAGGTATCAACTGTACTTACCAAACTAAAAGGTCACAGGTTCAACTTCTTCTATTTTGGGAAGAATCGAAAAGACCTGTCTCCAAATTTATAAAATGATTGCTACATAATATAAATAGATTTGTTGATAGTCAGGTGGCATATATGATGATGATAATAGTGATTGATCACACAGTCAGCCGGATGTTTAGACTTGATTGGGCATTTTTGTCCACCTATCAAGGCCTTCTCAAGGACCTGGGATAGGTTGATGTTGCTGTTTAATAATTATCTGGTCGCAGTAATGTGAAATCACAATTGTTAGTTCTTTAGCTGATGTTGGCCTTCATATGCATTAAATTCTTCCCAAGAATCTAGGATATTGTAGTGTGTCAATGAAATATTTGTGCAGATCTAAGCAGTGTGACGTTTTGCAACTGAGAGGTGGAAATTTTGTCAAGGCAAAAATTTTCCAAGTGCCAACTAAGATTTTTTTGGTATGGCATCCAGTGTGCAGATAATAGCTGGACAGTTTATGCCATAGTCTTTCAATTCTGACTCCTTCGGGAGAAGGGCGGTATATAAATTTAAACAAATAAATAAATAAATAAATTTTGATTTTCAGATCTTGAAAATTTGTGATCTTCTCCAATTCTTGTCTTCTATTCTACTATCCCCTAGTGTTTCCACCACAATTATCCGATTTTTTCTTTTCAATCACAGTTATTTTTGGTATGCTATGAGCTAAGACTTTATCATTCTGTATTTGGAAATCTCAAAATATTTTAACCTACTCATTTTTGACTACTTTTTTAACTTTATGTTCCAACCAATTTTTCATTATTAGTTCATGATCATTTTTACAGGACTTCCAGTGAATCATTTTGGTGACTGTGTTATGCCATTGTTTATAGTCAATTTGTGCAATCTTCTTACATGAGCTGAGTATATGATCTGTTGTTTCTTCTGCTTCTTTGCACAATCTGCACTTTGAAGCATTTGATGATTTTACAATTCTGGCCCTGATTAGCTGCTCTTCCATAACCAATCAAGACTTCAGGGTTTTTTTAAAAAATATTCCAGTTGTAAGCCATTGCCAGGTTTTATCTTCATCTACTTTCCCCTTAACCTTTTGTAGAAATTGATCATGTATTCCTTGCCAACATTTTGTTTCTGTTTTTATTACATTATTTCAATATTTACTATTTGTTCCAATTTTTGACTTGCATTAGTGCTTGTTCTTAGCTGTCTTTCATATATTTTATTTATTTAGTCAAGCATATATGAGAAAAACAAGTATAAGTAGGAACATACTATATAAACATGTAGGTGTAGACAGTTATAAGCATATGCATAATAATAAATGACTACGAATAAATGAGGACAGTAGGACAGGGACGGTAGGCACGCTAGTGCGCTTATACATGCCCCCTTATAGACCTCTTAGGTATGGAGTGAGGTTCACAGTAGATAATTTAACGTTAAAGATTTGGGGGATTGGGGATGTAACAACAGTATCAGGTAATAAGTTCCAGGCATTGACCACTCTGTTACTAAAGTCGTATTTTCTGCAAACGAGTCTGAAGCGGTTCACTTTGAGTTTGTATCTGTTATTAGCCCGTGTATTTTTGTGGTTGAAACATATAATCAGCCAATGCATACTTTTCTTTTTTGATAATTTGTTTGACCTGAAGTAAACCTCTGTCTCCATTTCTGCAGGACAGGTATAAACTATCAATTTTGCTATGGGGATATAATGCATAGTAAATAGTCATCAGTTTTCTTATTTTTCAGTCCAAACTATCCAATTCAGCTTGTGTCCAGTTAATAATTCCAGCTGTGTATCGTGTCACAGGTATGACCCATGTATTGGCTTTGGTGGTGTTTTTAGCAATGATCTGACATTTTGGATATATTTTTTACTAATCACATTTTTAACTTCCTACACTTTATGCTATCCAACTCTAAATTGCCCAGATACTTGTAGGCTTCATCCTGACGGCTCCTAATCGTTTGACCATTCAGCATTTTAGTTTCATTACTGTGCTAATTCTGACTGGTTTACAACAGCTACTGTAGCACATTTCTCTAGGCCAAATTCTATTGCTATGTCTGTGCTAAAAATTCTCACAGTGTTTGTCAATGTCTGGATTTCAGTTTCTGATTTTTCCATAAAGCTAATTAGTATGCTATACATAATAAAGCTTATTATGTTACAATTAATAAAGCTTATTATTCCATAAAGGTTGTTGTTATGGTTCATTGCATAGTCAGTCAGATATTTAGACTGGATTTGATGTTTTTATCAACCTATTGAAGTCCTTTTCAAAGATGTGGGATAGACACATGTTGTTTGATGGTGTTAAAGGTATCATTGCAGGATGTAAGCCATTCCACATAAAGCTGCCTTTTGGAATTGACCGATAGTGATTTTGTCAATCCCAATTGTGTTCGAGTGGTGCTCTAGATGTTTCAGGATTGCATCCAAGGAGCCTAATACTATTGGTGTTATCTGGGCTTTCTTTTGCCACCATCATTCTGCGTCTATTTGCAGGTCTTTTTTTCTCTCCTGTTCTTTCTTTTATATTCTGCTATCTCAAGGTACTGTCATATCCACCTTCCTTACTTTTTTGTCTTTCTTATCTGCTACATCTAATCGGTTTAGTCTGGACTGTTACATGGCCGGTGCTTGTCCAAATTCTAAAGTCCCGGAGCACTTTAGCTTTTTCATTTTCTGTTAATATGTCTATTGGATCAAGGATCTAACAAACACCTAGATTCATATATTAATTAATTAATTATTAGACTGTTTAAAGCTAGGAACTTATTAATATTGTTTAACTCTGGAACTTGGCAATGCTCTTCAAATCTCATTTAGAGGATTTTATTTCCAGTGAGCTACAATTGAATTCAAGGATCCTTGAAATAAAAACAATATATAGAATGTCATTCCAAGATCCATTATTTTGAGAATAATTATTTTGAAGGAAAGGTCCTTTTTTCCTTTAATAAAGGCAACCATGCTAAATTTACGATAAAGGCTTTGTAAAAGAAAAAGAATGAGAATGTCCTGAAACTAGTCAATCTGTTATATTCTGTATTTACTTTGATGCAGGAACAGAGTCTCTATAGATCTGTTTTCTAAAATGTGTGAATGTGGGATATCTGAAATATCTAACATTTTATATTGTGCATGGAGATGGTGCAACCTTATGTTTATCTTTATCTGGGATGAAGCCTTGTGAATTCACCAGGGATTAGTTTTAAGAATATTTCATAAAATTGGACTGCCAGTTTTACAGATTATGGATTGTTGAATAGATTATTTTCACATGGTTGAAAAGGGCTATTTATTAGAAAGACATAAAAATAAAGTTACATGTTCAAAATGAGATATTGTTGTAAGGAACATAGGTTACTGAAAAGTTCTAATGAAATACTTTTATTGTCTAATAATTGCTAAATAAAATAAGAGTAAATTTTTCAACAGATTATTAAGTAGAGATTAATGATAAATTTGTGCAGTAGAAACCTGATTGCTTACTATAATGGGGAAAAGTTAATATTTTAAATCAAGGCTAAAGGTTGACAGGGGATAAATTGAATTTGTTTGCAAAAAGAAATTTGTTTCCTTAAGTGAAAATTGAGGTCAGCAGGTCAGAGCGTACTTTGCTTCTAGATGAATGAAATGAATTGAATAATGCCACTGTTAGATAGCAATATATAAGCTAATGACAAAACAGTACATTAGATGTTTGGATATGTCATAGCAATGATATTATGATACTTTATGCTGGTTATTCTATGTACCTCATTCATCTTTGAAAAATAATATAAAATAAATAAATATAAATTATTGTGCTATTTTTTTAAAATTCCTTATACTCTTTATTGTTTCCATTTTGTTTTACACAACTGAGTTTTATTATTAATTGTAGGTGAAAGAACACTAAAGTCTATTTTCATTGTGTCAGAGCTATCCAAGTTCAGATAGGACAGACCATACTATCCCTGCCATCCAAGGGGAAGATGGATATAGAACAAACAAATAAAAATTACAGTCCAAAAATCAGTAAAGCGTTCTTAATCTTGTTGGTTTTAATGTATGTTTCATTCTATATTGGACTATGATCCATGACAGAACCAGTATTGTCCTAACTGAGTACAGTGATGTCGGAAGAGAGGTTCTAAAATAGTGTGGAAAAGCATTCTAAATTTGTGTGTGGTTCACAACAACATCTCATGTGTACTGTCCGTGTCAAATATATTTGTGCTGTATTTACAAAGCACTCCTCTAAATCTTACATCTTCCTAGCAATTTCCCATTGACCTTAGTTTCAAAATAGCAGCTGTATCATGTACCTTCAGGTCACACTGTGGGCTTTTTAATAAAATTCTTCTTTCCATTATCCAACTTGATTACTGCTGTTATTTTTCAGAGGTCGACTGAGCAGAAATTGCTTGAGAGAGCTACACTGTAGTCATATGACCTGGGCATTCTTCCTTTTTTGATGAAATATATTCCCACACTTCATTTTAGATTATGATATGTACATTTTACCCATAAAGAGGTTATTTCTGCAACTAATGTTACATATTGACCAATCAACATACTCAATCCATTTTTCAATCACATAAATTTAAACAAACAAACAAACAATCACATTCATTGATTTTACAACTATTCACGGATATTAGTAACTTTGAAATAGAAAAAATGTTTCTCGTTTATCAAGTTTCTGAAATGGATTATATTTTATATCCCAGGATATTTTGTACTTCTTCATTTCCCCCCCTCTATTCTAAGTTTTCACTTTAAATTTATTTACATAGAATACACAGGCATTTATTTGATAAAAAGAGGCTATACAAATATGTATTACATTTAATAGGTTGCAGCAATAATATTTTTTCTGCTATAAACTAACAGCAGAACAGCATTTTTTTTTCAAATTTCTTCTTTACTTGCTGTTTATAGCTTTGAATCTCAGAAATTGAAATTTTAAAGTGTGTGAATGTAATTTTCTAAATTGGTTGTAAACCATTTGCCAGCAGCAAGAATAAATCTACTAATGCTTTTTTTATTTAAATATCATCTAATCTTTCTTACTCATTGATGGAAATTCTAGTAGATAAGTAGCATGATTCCATATTTTGTCAGTCAAATAACATCTTTCTAAAGTTCAACCTAAATATTTGCCTCTGCATACCTTTACTTCTTAATCCAAGGAATTGGCCTTTAAAGGTAAGATTTTTTGGAAAGAAAGAGGAAACAAATACTCCAAATTGACCAATGAGCAGAACCAATTTATGGTACCACCCATAAGATTTTGAATAAATCCATGCACATTCCTTTTGGTTATATTTGAAAATATCTGTATAGTTATAAATTACCTTTTCAATGTTAAAAGCCTTACTGAAGACTAAATATATGAGATTTACTATTCCTTCATTAGCAAGACAAATTTTTATATAATCCTAAATGCCCTAAAAAAAATCAACAACTCCAGCCTAGAAATTATTTTCTGCAAATGTATCTTTGAACATTACTAAGACTTTTTCCAGATTCCATTTGACTGGTCTGTAAGTCTTGTAACTAGAGGTGACAGGAATCGGAACCCAGAAATATAACTTTACCCTTTTCCAGCACTAATTAAAATTATTATAAATGAATTTTATACAATTACTGCCACCAAATTGCCGGGCATTTGTGATAAAAAAAATACTGTGTCTCAATAATGTGAAAAATAAGCTATCATAATTGCATCCAACGTTTTCAATTATGTGAATGGAAATTCTACATGTATTTAATTTCATTAAAATGACTAGGAGATGGGAGATTTGGCTTATTTTTGGAGAAATAAGGTACTAAATGCATCCTTCTGACTGACAATCTTAACGGCGGCTTATTTTGAGGGTAGGGCCTATATTATGAGCATCCTGAAAAATCATTCTAGGCTTATTTTCCATTTAGGTCTTATTTTCGGGGAAACAGGATAGGGACTGTAATTCTACCATATGATGAATGTCAAGATTTTTTTGAAGGCCATCTATTTCACCTCTTTTGTAATATGAACAATTTGGCTACGTAACAACATTGTACAAATGACATGGATTTAATTTAAAAAAAACCTATCACTTATTGTGGAAAGAAATAGACATTTTTAAATTATGACCATTTGCTATTATAACAGTACATACCAAGGTGAAAAGTGTCTGAATATTTAATTAACACTTCCTCCTCCAAGCTGTGATAAGATCTTCTTTGAGAAAAACATACATAGCAATAGCAAAGCCTATTTCCCTCATCCCATTAGCATGGCCCTTAGCAGTTAGGGAAAAGAATAACTTCAGTTAGGAAAATTAGTGTGTGAAGGATTATGTTAACTATTTCATCAAGGATCAGTTCTCCACTCCTTTTCATCATATCTTCTTTAGGAAAAAAAAACTGAGAGGCTCCATCACTGATTGCATCTGTTTGGTCACAACAAACTAGTTAAAACCTAGATGCCTAAATCATGTACATGCTTACGCAAAGCTAAAATTGGACATTATAGTGAATCTGCTTCAGTATTTGATAGGGCAGGATCAAAATTCTTGAAACTTAATTCCTTAATTATACCAGAAGCGTATGTAAGGATTGCTTCATGCTTGTACATAGTATAATTATCATCATAACATTGTTCTAGGAGTGTAGTTTGGGTTGTATTTTATAACAAAAGGTAAGTATGGATTCAAGTTCACTTTATATCCTGGTGTTTTCATGGATCCATCCATAAGGTTTATGGCAATATTTTGTCATTGTCCTCCTTCCATTTAGCCTATAGCCCTGGGGCAGTATTTCTTGATGCTGTCAAGTATCATTCAAATACTAACCAACTTCAACCATGCATAGTTTTTTGGGCGGGTTAGACAAGTGTTCCTACATTAAGAGTTTATAGCTTACTACTAAAATCTAAATATATAATTCTCATATTTTTTTTCTTTTTGTTCTAAATTAAACTATTTAGAAAGTCATCTTTTTGAATATGTACTAGAGGTAGCGTATTCTTCCATAATACTGTTTGTAGCCTTAATCCAATTAAAAGCATGACAAAATGAAATACTTTGTGAATACACAATGCAGTTTAATAATTACAATTTATTTTTTTATTGTTTAAAATAAGGTACAACGGATTTTCATGACATTTTCATTAATTTTCAATAAATTAATTCCCACTTATTTTTTTGAAAATAGAGCAACTCTAATCTGGAACACTGTGCAAATGTATTGAATTATAAATCACATAAGTATCAATTTGGGAATCAGTTGCATGGGTCATAGGGTGGCATACAACCCTGGTTGTTGTTTTTTTAGCAACTTGAAGGTATCCCCCCTTCCTTTTTAACTTTTAACTTTTTCCATCTTTGTTTTTCATCTAGCTCCCATTTTACTGATATATTGTATTTTATATACTTTTATCTGTAAATTACCCAGTGTCACATTGAGAGTAAAATGGGCGGTACCTAAATTTGATGAATAAGTAAAGTGAATAAAATCCAAGATAAAATAAAATAAAGTCCAAGAACCAATTTGTTGGGAAGCTGTTTAATCATTATCATTATTTTGCTCAAACTTTATCATTACGTTAGAAAAATATACAATTGTCTTAGGTTAAAATTTGATTAATCTGGAATAGTATAGAATATATTTATCTCTATGCTTCCTTTTAACATTTCTCACCAGAGAACAATTTGTAATTAGATGACATAGCATTGCTTCAGCTCCTGACATTATTTCTTTTTTTTTCATTGAGCTCATCCTTTCAGGTTGAAAGCATAGAAAGTTATTTTCTGGTAGTGTGATTAGATTGGGGTTGAACTCTGCAGCTGGCAGGCCTGTCGATGACTGGCGGGGGGGGGAACACGGGGGGGGGGGGCTGTCCCCAGTGCTTGTCATTCCCTGACATGCCTGACAGGATGGGGACAGCAGCCCCAGACAGGTTCATTAGATGGTGTTTTCTACAGCTGGGCTTAAAATTAAATAAATAAATAAATAAGCTGCTGGGGCCTTTCTTGTTGGTTTAAACCTAGTCCTTGTTTTGACAAATTTTGATCTGTGCAGTTTTCAGAATTTGTGACACATTTTTTGTTTCCTTCGCCTTTGGCTTGCACTTTGTGCTGTTGGCCTTGTTGCTGCCTCAAAAGCCTAACATGGCTTCCCCCATGAGAGGCATGGAACATGCTTATCAGAGCCATAAAGAAAAATAGAGTCATACAGTAAGCTAGGAATATCTGTCCATTTCCATGGTGATCCTCACAATGACAAGGGAAGGAAAACCTTGACTTCTCAATAAGGCAATTTTTTAAAAAAAGTTGATTTTTTTTTGCAATTCCAAAACATGCCATTTATCAGAGAATATAGTATAATTACCAGCATACTTTGCAGACAAGTGTATTCCTTTATGGTGCTGCCAGAAGTTTAAACCGATTTCATAATGATAGTTTACTTTTTTGGAAAGAGCCAGATTTTTTTTTAATTGTACGGTTTGAGAAAATACAAAATTAGTCAAAAGCATGAATTTACTACTATTTAGAAATGGTCATTTGTATGGCTTATTTTAATGTTAATAATTTCTTAATAAGATGTAGTAGCCTGCTGTGTCCCCTTGATTATTATTGCATGTCATCAACATTGTCTTATTTGAATAAAATGGTAATTGAACTGAGTCTATGAAATAGGTTAGACATAATCTCAAATATCGTAAAATAAGCTACTATAAAAGCTTCTTAATTCTCCTGCATAGATTATTAATAAAATTATTAAAATGGTCTTGGTATTGTTATATCGCAATTTCCATGCAATTCTACAAAGACATTTCCATTTTATGCATTCATTTTTCCTCTATTGGTTAAATAATAATCCCTATTGAAGCGCTGGATCCAGCAATTATAGAAATCATATTAAGCTGGTAATTTAAAAATAATTATTGACTTTTTTAATTTACTGGTGGCTGATATATTTTATCCTCTGCAGTGGCTTTAGAACTGATCCATAAAGAGAGTTTATTAATTCTGAATATTTTACATACTGTAAAAATGGTCGCATGCAAAACACTTGTCAGGTATTGGTGTCTATCAAGATACAAATGAAATTCCTTGCTGGAATCATCTCCTTTGCCTGTTTCCACCAAGCAGCCTGGCAAATAGCAGTTGCCTTTTATGCTGGCTGGGTTTAATGGTTCGCCTCCATCCAGTGCAGCTGAAAACCAGGCCCTCCATTCATAGAAATCCAAGCACTTACCTTTCCTTTGTATTGTTAGTTACTGCTGCTTTAGTTTGTGGTCTCTATGACAACTGTTTAAATTGGGATGGCCAACTGTCATCTGGAGTATTATGGAAAGAAAAGTGTTAGTGAGCCCGTAGTCCCACAGATAGAGCATTTCAGTATAATCCAATTTTAATTGAGCTCCAGAGACTTTGATGTGCTGCAGAAGGTTGGAGAGAGCTATTCCAGGGAGAAATTAAAGCCGCGCAGCGAGGCTTCACTTCTCCAGACTGTCACCATTTTAAAGGAGCATTAGCATCAAACTTAACCTTCCCCTATGGAACATCTCTTTCAGCCTTTCCTGGGTTTTTTTTTTTTTGCTACGCCGTATGTTACAAAGGCAAAGGTACTTTCATCTTTCTATATACATTTTTACACCCTCTTGATTAGATTTGAAAGGCATGGACTGGACACGAGATGCACCAGAGGCCGTCTCTTGGACCTTGCTTTGCAATTCACAGAAAGAAATAAAAGCAGGAGAGGGATTAGTTTACAATTGTCATCTGGCATGTGTTGGATTTTTCTCTGAAAGATTGCTGAAAAAGCAATCCAGCTAGATGCTAGAAAGTTAAAGATATCGCCATTATTTTTAGCTTGGTTTTAGCATTCCTCATGAGTGTGCAAATCCTACTTTATTTGAAGATGTGTGCATCAGATAAGAAACCCCTTTTTAGCCATTTCCACAAAATACTCTTATTTGTCAAGAGCAGAAAATACTCACAAGGGAATGAAAATCAGCAATGAAACTTATACTGACTAATGGACAGAGGGAAGGAAGGCTCTTTAACTGATCACAAGTACCAAGGAGTCTTTAGTTTGATTTCATTGAAGGCTGCTAAATGATTTCTGTAATTTCATAAACTTATAGCACGGCAGGCAAATTTAGTTAAAATCCAAAAGCAATTTCTATATTCCTGGGGTCTTAACTTTCAGAGCTGCTACTGATTCATAAAAGGTAGACATCAAAATATTGAGAGCACACAGCTATGTCAGAAATTATAAGAAACAAATGAATAAAGCAATGGTTAGGACTGATGTTTAGCCCTCTTTACCAGAAGTGAGATACTTCTCTTAAGTGGCACTATCAATCTTAAAGCCACACCGTTTAAGAATACATTTATTCATATGTGCAGATCATCTTAGCCCTTGAAAGGCGTAGAGTGGCTAATAGTGATATTTTATGTTGTTATTTGATAATAAAAGATTTTCCAACTGGATCCGCAATCAAAAGTTGCAGGAATACTCCTGTGCTATGTTCTGATTAGCCAGTCTAGTTTTCTTAAGAATATACTACTCATTTTCCCTCTCATTAGTTGTTAACTTACCAATTTCTATAGAATTAAGTATCATTACATTCTAAGTGCTATTAGTAATATATTACCAATGATCAAGCCTTGTAGAACAAGCAGGTCATTCTGTGAGCTGTCTTGGTAGATGTGGCTGAGAAAAATATACGGCAGATACCATCCAAACACAGATCACACAGTGATTAAATGTGCTTTTTACTCTCTTGTCTGTTTCTGGAAGATAGTATGAAGAAACCAAATGTTGAGCTTTGAAATGGTTAAAAGAACTGTTACAGGAAGGATTGGAGACATAGATCTCCAAGGGTGGTATCTTTACCAGCTATGCCCTATTATCCATGTTCTCCATACAAGCACCTGGACATATTATGCCTTTGTACTGGCTTAGTTCAGACCATGACCACTTGCATTATTTTTGGACAGATTGACATGTCCCCTGAAAAAAATCCCTTACCATTGTGAATTAAGCAACAAAAAAGCTGTTACACATGGTTCTGTTTTGAACTCTTTATAGAAATATAGGTATGCAGTGTTGACTATGCCTATTTTAAATTACCCAAGGAGATGTTTTCCTTTCAATCTCACTGTTTGCATGAACTGAAGCATTTCCTGCAATGTAATTAATTTTTATTTTACCATCTATTTCATAGTTAGTATGATTAAAGATGAGTTAATGCTCAAGCAAAGGTGATGTAGAAGCAGGCTTTTAGAGTAAAGTATTATTTGAATATATACTTTATGTTCTATCGATGCAGGTGGGAATATTCATGAATCCTTATTAGTCCTGTTGCTAGTCTTTTTGACATAATATAATTGTTTGCTCACTTAGTCGAGACTTAGGAAAAGGAGGTAAAAAGTTATGATGACACAATTAACCTTTCTCTAATGTACCTTTGTTGTTAGTTTGGTCGCTAAGTCATGTTTGACTCTTTGCGACCCCATGGGCCATAGCCCGCCAGGCCTCTCTGCCCCTCACAACCTCCCAGGGTAATTGTTTGCTCATATCCATATAATAGTTTTAATAATACTAATTGCAGAAAAGCACAGTTGAGAGACTCTGAAGCATCAGAATCGAAAGGAAATTTAGGGGAAATAGAGGATTTGGATTATCATATGATTTAGTGAAACTTGGTTGTCACACAATGCCATTCCTAAACAAAATAAAATGTTTGTATTGCAAGATCACAAAAACAGCAATCAATATATGTCATTTTTATTGTAAAGGTCCTTGCTTATACAGAAGGCCTTCATGGAAAATGGATGTTTAGTGAAATTCGAGCGGTTTTCTCAAGACGTTACCTTCTTCAGAATACAGCCTTGGAAGTATTCATGGCAAACAGAAGTATGTTTATTTTTAATATAAAGCAAGATTTTAAAATAATTTAAATAGTACCTGCTGAAACTGAAAATGTGCTTCTAGTTTAGGTATTTCTATTTTAGTATATTCATATTTCCTATATGGAAGTAATTTGTGGAGAATAAGAATAAGAATAATTTGTACCACTGTATTATATACTGTATGTCTCTGTGCACAAAATATGAAAATCCCTTGCATTTTAATTTGAATAAAAATGTAGTTGGATTATATCTCAAATTATTTTCTTAGCTTTTTTGTTTGCTTTTGACAACATATTCTGTGTACCACACCGTCTTCCTTTTGTGTATCAGCACTTCTTTAACCTTTCAATTCTCTTTGTATTGCAGCTTCTGTAATGTTTAATTTTCCTGATCAAGCAACAGTAAAAAAAGTTGTATACAGCTTACCTCGTGTTGGAGTGGGAACCAGCTATGGCTTACCACAAGCAAGGTATTCCATATTTGATTTTCTGTTTGGAAATTCATGAGCAGTGTAAAGTGATGGCAATGCATAAAAGTTCAATTAAGCCTGTTATATAAATTATCTTTATATTAGTTTAAAATAGATTTGAATTGACCCTCAGATAGCTTCCTTTTCACAACTATTTCACTGTGATTGTTAAATAGAAATATTCATTTGTTTATAGTTATTCATAGACAAACACCCAGTTATTCATACATTCACACAAGACTCAAACCTATTTACAATATAATCTAACTAATTAAACTGAAGAATCCTGGGGAGGAAGGGTTATGATTTTTAGAATCTTAACATCTCTCATAATGCTCCACCAGCTCACTTCCAATATTACTGTTTTTGGACTTTCTAAAAATGATTTTTTTTGTCCTCAGCAAGAGTCTTCAAGAAATTGGTGGAGAAGCAGGAGAGAATCCCTTATTAGACATTATTTTTCTCCTGGAACAGGTCCTTATTCATATTTGGCCTCCTTTTTAAGTTTATTTAAAACATTCCTAAGCAAAGATCAATAATAATGTTAGTTCCTTGTGTCTACAGCAGTTATAGGAGCCATGAATTTAGGAATACAGAATGAATTATATAAATAAATATTTTCCCTTGGAAAAAATAACAACTTTCTGTCAGAAAAATTGCTTTAGAGACCATGTGTTCATAAGATGTGATTTTGTCTCATTAGTGTTTTCCTCATGTTTTCCTCCAGGCATAGTGCTTTTCTTATGATGATGTTATCTACTTTGGTAATGAAATGCCTGCAAAAGGCACCTAAATTTAGACAGCATCAAGGATTCCACAGTTAAATCTAGAGCCACATACACGTGAAACTCTAAAAATTAGAATATCATGCAAAAGTTCATTTATTTCAGTAATGCAACATAAAAGGTGAAACCAATATATGAGATAGACTCATTGCATGCGAAGCGAGATAGTTCAAGCCTTGATTTGTCATAATTTTGATGATTATGGCTTACAGCTCATGAAAACCCCGAATTCACAATCTCTGAAAATTAGAACATTGTGAAAAGATTCAATATTCTAGGCTCAAAGTGTCCCACTCTAATCAGCTAATTAAGCCATACTACCTGTAAAGGGATCCTGAGCCTTTAAGTGGTCTCTCAGTTTGGTTCAGTAGGAATCACAATCATGGGAAGGACTGCTGAGCTGACAGTTGTGCAGAAAACCATCATTGACACCCTCTATAAAGAGGGAAAGCCTCAAAAGGTAGGGGCGGGGGAGTGGCGATGTTATTAAGGGAAGGTCTGCCCCCGGAAAAGCTGCCTTGGCCTCCGGAAGAGCCACCTTGACCTCTGGAAATACTGCCTGGGTGGCCAGAAAGCGTCCCACTGCCCCGAGAAAAGTCGCCGGGGACTCCGGAGAAGCTGCTTGGGCACCGGAAGAGAACCCCGCTGCCAGGAGAAGTTGAAAGTTGCTGAGCAGTTCCCATTCTCAGTCCTGGCTGATTGGCTGGCTGTCTCACCCCACTGTCTCAATTTCTCTGTCTCTCTTTTTCTGTGTTTGTATGTGTGTGTGTGTGTGTGTGTCTTTCTGTCTCTCTCTCTCTCTTTTATTTATTATTTAAATTTTTATACTGCCCTTCTCCCCGAAGGAACCCAGGGCGGTGTACAGCCATTTAAAAACACTCTCTCTGTGTGTCTGTCTCTCTCTTTCATTCTTTCTTTCTCTCTCAGTCTGTCTCTCTCCCTCTCTGTCTCATTCTCTTCCTTTCTCTCTCTCTCTCTCTGTGTGTATGTGTCTGTCTCTCATTCTTCCTCTCTCTTTCTCCCTGTCTCTCTCCCTTTCTCTGAAAAGCAGGAACAAATATCACACTAAAAGTGTGTAATAAATAAGCTTCAATTATGTCGCGGGGTGTGTGGTTGTCACGGGGATGGGGGCATCACAGGAGGGGCGTGTTACCATGCTGGCACTCTGCAATACATAAGTGGGCTTTGGGTTGCAGTTTGGGCACTCGGTCTGAAAAAGGTTCGCCATCACTTCTATAGAGCATGTATACTGGAGACAAATTCTTTGTGTGTCCAGACACACTTGGCAAATAAATTCTGATTCTAATTCAACTTTTCCTTTCTGATCCCTATTTCCTGATTCTGTCCTCAATCTGCTCTATCTACCAGCATCTCTCCCCCCTTTCCAGTTTTTCTGCTTTTTTGTTATCCCTTTTTTTCCTTTTGTCTCTCGCTAACTCTAACTCTAACCTATCCAGTCTCTGCCTTCTCCTTCTTCTTTCCTTCCCTTTGATATTTAAAGGAATACTTTTCCTGAGATAAATATAGAGGATCTTTTGCGAGCTACTAAAAGTCACAAAATAAAGATTTTATCAAAAAAATAAAGATTTATATCTGCTCACTTTCGATTCTTGATCCTTTCCCGTATACCACTTAAAATGATAGAAGCTGCCATCTCTCTTCAAGCTGAAAATTAATAAAAATCACATCATGGCTTTGCATGATGTAGGAACTCAGTGATAATGAGCAGCTGTCCCTTCCCTTTTGTAAAAATAATTTGACTGATTGTGGAAGTGAATTTTACTCCAAATGTGTCAGGTTAATTAATTCAAAATAGAAACTGTTCTAGATGAGGAAGTGCCTATTTAGAGAATGTATTTGATGGCAGATTGAAAGGGGCAGAGTGGATGGGTGGAATAAGATTAGAATGGCAGAAATGCTACTGTGTCCTATTCCCCTCTTTCCAAATTAGCTCCTCCAAAACAACAGCACATGCAACAACACATTGAGTTAAAATCAGAGGAAGAAAAAAGCCATTTCTCCTGAAGAGAATATAACAATGGGAAACATCGGGATCATTGAAAACCAAAAATAAAAAGCCAAAAAAGAAATATTACACCAGAAAGGTTTTCATGATCTAAACTTGAAGAACCCATGCCCTAATTTGATCTATACTTCAATCTCAGAACATCCACAGCAATAAGAAACAGAGTAGTTCTCAATACAGAATACATTCATTTGAGTAAAATTAGAGTAGCTACAGCTGCACTGATATTAAAGCAAACAATACAAATTATAATACAGCAGCGTATCTTTGGCACTACTGTATGTAGAATAATTGCTGCAAGCGCGTAGAAAAACTATTTGGTCGTAACCTGGTGCCTTAAAAGCACAAACCAGCTTTTAAAATGACTCTTTTGCTACATCTCACTAAGACATTGTTTGTTGTAAATATGGTTTGTAGAATAAGACACAATAGTTTATTATATATTATGTAAGAGTACAAGAGCTCTACCCAACATTGTTTAGAAGAGGTAAAATGGGTGTTTCAAATCTGTTAGGTTTAAGGCAGCCATTTTTGTTCATCTAGCCATTCTAATGTGCCGAAGAACGCTCATATTCATACCCACTCTGGCAGCATGTATTCCTCATTTAACAATTTTGCACATTTGCATACACATTAAACCATTATTTAGAAGCCACAGTGACTAGTTTAGCTCATGGGTAGAATCAGTTACTACAAGAGAAAAGAACTGCCAACTGTAACTTCTTCTTTCTGCAAATTACTATTGCAAGATATCAGTGAAAAATAAGTCCTTTAAAAAAATTCTAAAATTCAGAGTAAAAGAATATTGGGAATTAAATTATAAAGTCAAATATCAGTTGATCAAGTCAATTTGACTGATCCTACTTATACAAAAAGCAAAAGGAGCTATGAGTAGTTATTTGAAAAAGAAAACAGCAGCAGCATTGAAAACTGGAAATTGAATCGACATTTTTAGTATTTTGATTAATTTTTAAATGAACTGATAATATAAAATTGATTGAATCATTCCTCACAAAATACATTATTATTATTATGAAATTATCATTTGGACTTAATACCTAATTATTTTAATTACCTATTCTAATTACCTTGATAATTAAAAAGGTATCTAAATGAGACCAGCCACTTCCATGCTGACAAAAATAAGAAATATGACTGATATTCTTTTAATAACTAGTCTCCAAAAGATTCAATCATAATCTTAACTTTCCTAGAGAATCAGTGATAACGTATGGATGGAAAGTAAAGTTACAGTACTTTTGTAAGGTACTTTTCTTTGCAAACTGAATGTAAAATACAATTAAATCTGGGAAAGTAAAACATAAATATTATAGAAAAATATTACAGCTGTAACACAGATTTACTACAGAAAAGCTGTATAGGGTTGTAATCCATATCATTTTATCCGGGAGTAAGATCCACTGCATTTAAAAGAATTTGCATTCTAATGAGATGCATACAGGAATTCTATGAATGACAGAAATTAGTTTTGTAGCAGCATGGAAGAAAACAGTAATTCACTTCAGATACAGTTCCAAATAAGGGCTAATAGGTATAGAAAGGAAGTACAGTCTTTGTGGATTTTTGCCTGGGCTGTCCTTCCAATTTCCTATTTAGCACTATCTCTAATATGTTGCTCTGTCCATTTGAGCAATTTATGGCATTCTCCTCCAAACCAGATTAATCTTAATTCCAAGTCTTTGGTAACAGTAAAGTAGTGGTTGGCCACTGACTTCTTCCAGGAGATTTTTCAACTGCTAGATCCAGTCTTCTTTAGCTTTTTGGGAATCAGCCAGGAACCCCCCTCCTGCGCAAGCTGCACTGGCTTCCTGTGGCCTTCCAGGTGTGTTTCAAGATGTTAGTTACCATCTTTAAAGCTCTCCATGGCATAGGGCCCAGGTATCTGCAGGAGTGCCTGCTGCCTACAAGAATCTCCCACAGGCCAGTCCGCTCCCACAGAGTGGGTCTCCTCAGGGTGCCGTCAGCCAGACAATGCCGGTTGGCAACCCCCAGGAGCAGAGCCTTCTCTGTGGGAGCGCCAACCCTATGGAACAAATTCCCTCGAGATTCGTACGATCGTTGATCTCCGTGCCTTTTGGCGCACCCTCAAGATCCATCTTTTTATCCAGGCTGGGCTGTCCTGATTCCCCAGGGTATTTTAGCTATATTCGGTTCCATTGGGGGGGTTAGTTTGTGTTTTAAATTTTAGAGCTTTTAAATTGAATAGCAGCCTAGGTATTATATATTTTAAAACTATTTTAATTATTGTATGATATGTTTTTAGTTGGCTGTTCACCGCCCTGGTCCTTCGGGAGAAGGGCAGTATATTAATTTGAAAAAAATAAAATAAAAACTATTAGTATCACGTGCTGTGACTATGCCTTAATTATAGTTTGACAGCCTAATCTGCTATGCTACACACTGAACAGGATTTGGAGGGAGAAGCCAAATATGACAAAAGGCGGTGTGTGTTCAAATTTCCACATGTTCATGATTCTTCAAAAATAAACTACCTTGGTAAAACATGTGAACAGAAAAGAAACTACTTTGAAAAGAAAATGATCAAATGGTTTATTATTCCTCTAATTTCAAAAACAAATAAGGAACATTCAGCACAAACTGAAATGTTATTTCACTACAATACAGGTAGACCTTGGTTAACAACAGTAACTGGGAACAGAATAGCTATCATTAAGTGATAGTTGTAAAATGCTATACCATGTGATCACATCAGTTTCATGATAGCAATCCTGGCAGTCCTTACTGCCATCTTTAAACAAGGTTCATGGATCATTAAGCAAGGGTCTCCTCATGACTTTCTGTCGGCTTCCCACAACCAAAGTCAGTAGGGAAGCTGGTAGGAAGCTGCAGGCCCCAGCCAGCTTGCAAACATGCTGGCAGGAAAATAGAAGGCTGCCAGGTGAGGGAAGAGTGTCTGAACTGGTATATTACCCTGTTTCCCGGAAAATAAGACCTAACCAGAAAATAAGACTTAGCATAATTTTTCAGGATGCTCATACTATAAGCCCTATCCAAAAAAATAAAGCACAGTTAAGATCGTCAACCAGACGGACTCATTTAGTACTGTATTTTCCAAAAATAAGACATAACCAGAAAATAAGCCCTAATGCGTCCTTTGGAGCAAAAATTAATGTAAGACCTAGTCTTATTTTCGAGGAAACACAGCACACTGTGCTAGTGTGAGCACAGAGATTGGGTGAGTGAGGCACGAGAGGTTGCCTAAGGGAGGCAGTGCAACACAGCACAAATGCATCAAGACTTTGGGCAGTTGCTCTCAATTACATTAGTACTATTCATTTTTATCAACTGTCAGTTTTTAGATAATTTTATAATCTAATTATTTAGATTAGATAATAAATATATTATTAATTATATTTATTATTAATTATATTTTAGATAAAAAATAAATATCAAAATAATTATCTAATTTGTATTTTTTTTTTTACAATTAGGAAGCGTATATTTTATTATTGGTCACATGCAGTAGCCTTTTTTAGTTATGAGCTCACTGCTTTTTCATAAAATGAGCATAGAACGTCTTGTGCCTATACGCATATTGTGAGAACATTTCTATCAGGGAGGCCTCTGCATATACTGTATGTTGGTTTCCCCATAAGGTTAAATCCTGCAAAATCATGGTAGAATCAAATATGCAAAATATGCAAAAAGTGAGAGTTCAGCGCATAGCAAATGTATCATTATTGCTTGTGGAGGTATGGTGACTCAGTGGCTTAATGATGCTGGAGATGGTCTTGAGCTCCTGTCATTCACCTCAGCTTCTGTCCACCTAACAGTTCGAAAGAATGTTCTATGCAAGTAGATAGATATGTACCACTCTGATGGGGAGAATGAACTCAGATTCCTGATGCTTCTGAACCTTTCCGCTTGGGTTATATGAGGCAGTTCCGGGAAGGGAAAGGGTCTTGGGTAACACTGCAGAAAAAGCTGTTGATCTATCTCTCTGGTGTGAAGCCACCTCACCACTTTGGGAAGTGTGTAATGTTTCTATAACAGGCCTAGTACCTTGGCAAGCCAAACGGCTACTTTGCAATAACATTGTGGATTCTTGGCTACTGTAACAACGGTATGCTTATTTTTATCTCCAGTCATCCTAGGTTCTTGGAAAATTATTATTATTATTATTATTATTATTATTATTATTGTTATTATTATTGTTGTTGTTGTTCATCGCACAGTCTGCCAGTTTGAGACTGGATTTGACATTTTTGTCTACCTATCGGGGCCTAACCAAGGACCTGGGATAGGCAGATGTGGACGGCAGATACCGTCGCAGGATGGAAGCTGTTCCCAGCAAAGCTGCCTTTTGCAACTGACTGATGGCGTATTTGTCAATGC